>WURT03506080.1:0-41769 GCA_009936505.3 Holothuria glaberrima | reverse complement strand
TATAGACATAATACACACGCTCTTCACGTTTATATCTCTAACAGTTGTTGATGATTTTTGTTTAATTCAAACACTCTCTCTAAAGAAAAACACGCAAATTAATAAGGTTTACTCTCATTCCCACATACAAATTTCCTGCATAATCTTACTTCTCCTATGCGCCAACAAACAATAAGAAACTAAGATAATAAATTAAAAAGTATAAAGATCATTTAAAGCACACACTGCATTCGATGCCTTTGTGTGAGTGACTGTCAGGTAAAACTGATACTAATAGAAATAATCTTGACTATAACGTTAAGTAAAAGGAAATTGTATCATTTCATTATCGACTCTTGCATTCGATTTTCATTCCATTCCTTCTATTAGATGATAGTATCACAATTACTGTGGAGGTTGAATGTGTAGATCACTTTTTTCTTTGTGAGGATAAATCTGGATGCGTCCCTTACTTCTTTAAATGTAACGGCAGGTATGACTGCAGTGATGGTTCGGATGAGTTCAATTGTGATGGTGAGTTATCATCATGAAAGTGAGTTGTCCTTTCGTCGAATTTCATTATCAATGCACATTATATCAACCAACTACATCAGTTAGATAAGATGTGTCTCGAGGATTTTTGTAGCACGAAAAATGTAACAATGTTCTGAAAGTCATCCATGTAACAATATGTAGTTTTTATAGTTATTTACATTATACAGTATGGCTGCAATGAGGGTAGTAGTCTTACTATTGCTTTTATGTTATTACAAATTTCCGAGTACACATATGAGGATCAGAGTACGAGGATGAGTATGGTAACGAGTATAATTTCAAAGCATTGCCAAGTATCTGCTCTTCATATTCTGTGAGTACGAGTAACATTACAGCCCATAGAACAGGAGTAAGAATGTAAGCCCTAGAGTACGATTGTCAGTAGCACATAAGCTACATAAAAAGTGTACGTTATAAATGAAAGGGGGAAATATCTGGAAGATAACAGTTGGTAATTAAAACGAAATGGGGATGTGCTAGAAGCTTCAAGGATTAAATAAGTTAGGGTGTGACGTGAGAGGTGATTAAATGTATTTAGGAGATACAATGCATGATGAAACTGTTCTTCTTACGGTTTGTAACATCCTCCTTCTGTGCCTGATTACATCTTATCGCCTCAGGGAGGAAATGAATCACACAACGTAGACACCTGATACAGTCAGCTTTCACATTTAAGTAATTGATTGGCAGTACCTGATCTACGAAAATACATAAACAAGTTACGTAATAGGTTTAGGCCAGCAGGCCAGTCAAGTATGTGTTAATTGGTTTCTTACGCAGTGTGAGCACAATGATAGAAAAGATCGCTTGAAGGCACAGATCAGTTAACGAGGTTTGATACCAGATATACCCCATGCCGCCTTTGATCTTATGAGGTGTTTTTGTTAAAGTTTTAAGAAGGACCATCACGGCATGGAATATTTCCTGTATAGGTGATTAAATGTATACATGAGAAACACAGAATATTTCGGGTATGTTATTGAAATCGTTTTTCTGCCTTATTTTTGCTAATTTCAAGTAGCGATCTATATTGATACCTTGATGGTGTAATAGCACATCTAGTTTATGAGAACATGGACTTCAAAGTAATAAATCACACTTCTTTGAAATGCATTTTAATGCATTGTCATGGGCGTCAGTTATGGATGCAATTATCAAAAATCTACAATACCGCTTCTGTAGACGTGTACTTGTAACTTTCATATAATTATCTTCCTCTTCAATAAGTAAGTCAGTTGCTCACCATCACATCTCTCCCGTTTTTACGATTAATAAATATCTGCATCAAAGTAAGGTAGGACTGCCCTCCCCCATGATTTTCAAAATGATTCCCTCTTCAGGTGTGTAACTTTCTCCACGATTTTGTTCGAGTGTTTTATGTATGTTTTTCGTTATCCCTTTTTCGGCATCAGATATTTAAACTTTCCAGGAAGCCCTTTTGTTGCTTTTCTCCTGCAGGTAAAGTTTATGTCAGTTACCCTCCCGTTGCTTGTAGAGCCAATTTTTCAATGTTGTTCAAAAAGTAAACATAAAACGCTCTACACAATATTAATTTGATGAACGCGATTTCATTTTTACAGAGTTAAGCTTCTCGGGAAACTTTGCCATCCCCTGCCACCAATCGGAATTTTCTTGCTCAGAGGTAATCGTGTGTATCCCTGCTGAGTGGAGATGTGACGGCAAGGTTGACTGTCGCGATGGATCTGATGAGTACGATTGTGATCATGGTAGGTAATCAAAATTTTAACAAAAAACTAAAACTTACATTCGTTGAGTATTGCTGTCATTGTGAGTTTATTGATTACTTTCCATGTACTCGTCCGATGAAGAACTGTTTTAAGGAAAAGTGTTATTCTAATTGTCGGAGATTCGTTCGACATGCTACAAGTGTCTGCAACTACGTGTTGTTGACTGATGAAAAAAAGCATTCTCAAGGCAGCTTTGTAAATCCTCTTCCATTTGATATTGTCGTTTTGTAAATAGCAAGTATGTCTTGCTGGAATCGTTCAAATTGATTATTAACATATCTACAAATCGTTTATTACATTTTCTAGTCTTGTGTAGGCTAATTTGTTTTTCAAAGAAGCTTGCAGTATTCCTGCATTCGTGGTATTTCAAAATATAACAAGACATCTTTTGTCTTGTGGGAACATGAGTTAGTCAAGCAATGCAAACTGCGGGCGAGAAAGGTTTTGAAATAAATCAGGACCAGAATATAATAATTTATATAAATGGTCACCTTCGTTGAACATGGTGAGCGGAGTTGTAGAAACGATCTGCAGTTTATGTCTTCAAAGCTGTCCTGAACAAGAACATGCCAAACTTGAAATATCGTGGATATTCTATACTATTTGAGCAGACGGACCGTGGGCTTCCACCAGTGCATTCAGTTGGACCGAGCGCTTAAGATGAGGAGTGGCTTGGAACACTCCCCTCGCTTCCTACAGCGGTGGGTCATTTTAGCGTCCTTACCCATAGCTTAAATACAGACAACGAAACTACCTTTTACCTCCGTGAATGACACCATAACCAGAACCTCCTTTCTAGTATAAACATTATGCATTGACGTCACGTGACGTCATTCTGGAGGCAGAAAAATGAAGCACACTGCACGCACGACTTAGACTTCTCACGAGCGGGTAGTAGACTCAAGCGCGTATCCGACCCTTCCACAAATCATCTGTCTCCATTTGTTGGTGTAAGGTGAAATGATATATGCACTTGCCTCCGACTAGACGTGATATGCAAAATTTCTATTTGCGGTGTATGCTAATTTTTTTAATCGTTTCAAATGATGTCGGCAGCATGGGGCTGTACCCAGTGATGTTGGGCAGTGCTCTGTACCAGGTGGTCCTGGGTGTCCATCATCCCTTTCTTAAAATATCGTATTTACAAGGTCTTCGGTTTTATTTTACCTCTGGTGAGCTCAAATGACCTTTGACCTCCATCAAAACCAAAAGAAGGCTTTCTCTGTATTACAAAGTATGATTACTACTATATAACTAAATATGATAGTTAACAGAAGTTTAATAAAAATGAAAAAATGAGTGTCACTGGCGTTAGAGGGAGAAAAGGATCACTTTCCACCACATCATCAACAAACGAATTATTTAAAAGCTCTTTCCACTTATCGTTTAGTAAAAGCATCTCCTTCATTTATAATATGGTAACTAAATTTGCAAGAATTATGCTGGAAGATGAACACAAATTCATCCTCACCTTTTCGGTGGTCACGAAATGACACAATGTAGAGGTACGGCCCTCTGCCTATTCAGTTTACAATTTCGTGATTTTACTTCTGAATTCCACAAAGACCTTTGACCTCCCACCAAAACCCTTGGTACACAAAGTCCAAACAGTAAGTATGTATTGTGTTTATTATCCCTGTCTTGGAATATCTTGTTTTCAAGGATTTCCGTCTTGACCTCTGGTGACCTAAAATGACCTCTGACCCCCACCAGAAACTATGAGTCACGATCTCAATATATTCAATTCATATACCAAGCAGGATAATTGTCCATCGTACCTACCTAGAGATATTGTATTTACAAGCAGCCTCGAGGTTTTGGTTTTTTCACCTGCGGCTAACTGAGATAACGTTAACCGAAACCAACAACAATATTATTCATCTTCTGATCATAACGTATCTACATCCCAAAGTATGAAAAGTGTTAATGGTTCCTAACTTGAGTTATCGCCTTAGCAATGTTTTTATTATATGACCTCTGACCTCTACACAAATAACAGAGGGATCTTTTCTCTTAATATGAAAAAATAATAAGTCAAGAAATAAAATATCCATCGTTGCATATGAAATATCGTGTTCACAAACTAATCGTCAAATAACAAACAGATACATTCACCCACACATGCATACACTCTGGCGCGTGATTGCATGGAAATTTTTATCTTCGTCAACAAATGAACAACCCTGTCTTAAGCGAAAAAAGAGGCTGCTCAGTCTCCCGAAAAAAATGCCCGTTTTACACTAATCAAACTTTTCATGGCAATCTCTCTTTGAGAAGACTTATTCAACTTCAATTTACATTCCTGTTTGTGTAATAGTTTACTTTGGGATCATCGTTCATTGTCAGAAAACGAAAAAGGAGCTCAGAGAGCTCACTAACACTCATAAACCTTCTTCTTGCACATCGCATGGCGATTACTGTCTAGAAGGCTATTGTAACACATTCAAACCGCCAGACACACCTGAGACTGACTTTATTGAAATGAAAAGAAATTTTTGTTCCTGATGAAACTCTAAGTGGAAATCGTTCCTTCAATCATCGCAGCCCTGTTGTAGGTCATGGGTGCTTTGCTAATTTCTAAACATGTCCAAGGGCAGGAGTGTGGTAGATCTTGTCATGGGTAAGGTCTAAAAGAGAACAGCACGATAATATCCAAGAAGGCAATGACGTTCTTTAGAAGGTATATGATAGTCACTCCAACCTTTAGAAAATGCAAGGCTATAATTCGTCCTGGTTAAGGTTTGGCATTAATATGTGCACACACTCACAGCGTCCAAACAGCTTTATCAACTACCACATGGTGTCTGTAGAGTCCTTTACTTTTGATTGCCACCAGTATTGTCAACTACTGCTAATTTACCACTTGGAAACAGCTATTAAATCTGTAGGCCTATCATGTATCTAAGGTGATGGCTTATATCTTTGTCGGCTAAACGTAAGGGAACATCTCGCCTAGAATCACAAACAGAACAAACTCACCACTAACACTATTTCTTTTTCTACCCTTGTGCTATTAAAGCTGTTTTTATCACGCACTGCCTTTACAAGTGTCATTTTGCATTTAGCAAGTGTCATATAGCATTTAGTATTAACGTAAGGAAACAAGAATCTTTATCCTATACATATATACCGGTACATTTAGGAAGGGAGAAGATAAAATACTCAATAGATTATATTACACTGGCATGAAGCGATAGCGAGGTATTACTAAATGACATTCACTCTTCAAAAGAATGTACACACTTTTACTTTTTTCCCGAGACAATCATAAGGGAAAAGTCAGTCATAACTTTTTAAATGTGGGCTGGATATGCTGGAAATATTAGTCATTTTGATGAACAGACGTGATCCGATTCATGACGTATACGTTTCCTCTCCTGGAATCAGTTATAGCTACGGTAGTTTTTTTTTAGATTAAAGTTAACAAAAATTCTCCCCTGAAATAAGTACTGGCCAACAAGGATTAAATAACCTGTGGACATTTAAGGATAGACCACCTTTCACTTTAATTTAAGATAATCGGATCCATCGAATGTCAATTCTGGTACACCTTTAGGGCTATTGACGCATGCTTTTATGAGCAACTTATTGATTTGAAAAAAACTGTTGACATGGGAAGATTCTACAAAACGTGACTAAAATTTTGATTTTCTATTTTCATTGTAGGGCTTTTTATCATAAAAATTAGGACAACTACGTTAAATTGCTTCAGGAGCCATTTTATGTGTAAAGATGAATCTGATTGTTTCTCTTACTTCTTCAAATGTAACGGCAGGAACGATTGCATCGATGGTTCTGATGAGTTCCAGTGCAATGGTAAGATGCTAACATAGAAATGGCTCCTTAGTAGCATGAAACAATTGCTTCAGGTCTTGAATGTGGCTTTTGTAAACATGTGAAATCCAAAAATATTTATAATAGACCGAAGTTCATATAAGTAAAGTTTTTGGGACATTTATGATTGCCACGTTGTACATTGTAGTCCCCGGGAGGTAGAGGTTAATGGAATATTGACATTTAGTTGGAAAAGTTACAAGACTTAGATATTTAGGACTCCCAAATTGTACCATTATGGATACTACTTCAGTACTTATCCTAATCCACATTATCTCAAAAAGCAATGTTTTAAATGATAAAGGAACTCACGTAAAAGGTATTTACTTTTTGAGCTAACATTGCCCCCTGAGAGCGCAGGTATATAATTATTATTTGGAAATGAATGTACTGTGATTCATCTGTTCTATGGACATTAAAGCGTATAATCTGATGATCCTTCTTCAACATCAAAGGTGACTGTTTTTACACTTGGACCGCGGATACCACAAACGACAGACAGGCTAAAATGCATTCTGTTTCCTCCTTCTTGAGGTTAGCACACTTTTCTGATGCAAGGGGACGGTGTAGGAAACGTTGTAAAACGAATTTGGCGGCAAAGTATTACTTTTCCATCTACGAATGAAGCTTTGCTTCCGTATTATCCGATGTTTCGATGTTTAAAGTAACTAAGTGTAAGTTTCCCAAGTAGCCTAAGTTTAACAAATGTGACCAATTCTGGTTGCATTTTGCTAGACCATGATTGGGCAACTACGAAGGTTCTGCAAAACATTGCAAATTCAACATTAAAAAATACTTGTCATAGTAATATGCACAAATGTGTATTTCAATTCTTACAAAAGGAATATCCACCGAATACCCTATGGACTCTGGCGGAATCCTGCGGATGATATTGAGAACTACGTTACATATGTACTTAAGAGAATGAACGTCAGATAATTTCAAATGCTCTCTTAAATTTAAACAGGTGTGACTAGTCCACCTATCAGGCAATGAATGTAAATGTACAAAAAATGCAGAACGTTAACCAAAAAACGGCAAATTACAGTTCAGTTTTCATATTTTACAATAACAGTTTTAAGTTGTGTAAGGTCGACCTGAACAAATCATAAACTTCAACAATGTGAATTACAAGACACGAATCCAAATGTCTTTCATCTTTATATTGTCTCAATATTCAATACAAACAATATTCAATTGATTATAACAATATGATGCCTACCCTTTTCTGGCAGAAATGACAAGGTTCTCCTCCTTCCAAGAAATATTTGAAAATTCAAAAGATATGATCAGTTTTACTTTCATAATTTCAACTGAAAATTTATGCGTTACCTGATAAAATCAAGGAAATGAAATATTACGTGAATAAAGACCCCTAATAAAGTTTATAGAGTGTACTGCAGAACAATGCATTACCAGAGCCGTAGCCTGCGGGGCAAGGGGGGGACAACTGCCCCCTTGAGATTTCCAAACCGAAAATGAAAATTGGCCTACTTAAGTAAATATACTAACATTCTCAAAATTTCACTGTCCAAATCATGATTTTAATGCCCCACAAAACGTGGGAAATCGCATATCAGGGTTCCTTTTCTTCCTAAATTTTCAGGATCCCGAACCCCCGCGTTTGTGCATTCTGAGGAGGGTTTCTCCTTCTGACGAAAGAACCATCTTTCTCCAACAAGATATATCGCTTGAATACACCAGCATATCCGTTGGATAAAAATAAAATAACCTTTTATTACCTTTAATAATTAGCTAAATTCAAATGGGCTGATAAAGAAACGTTTTATTTAAAGGGCATACGCAGTCGCCGCATACTTATATTGAGACAACAGTTAAATCTCATAAATGTCCTCTTATTTCACTTCAAGTATCTTTTTTGTTATGTTATAACATAGGTAGTGCATATTCAAGGTAAACCAAGGAGTTACTCTATACGTGAAATTCACAACTCAATGAGAAACATACTGTAACATGATCCTCAATAGCCATTCATGAAATATTATGTCCGCATACACTCACTCAAATCGGAGTGAACGCTTTTTCCCGTTAAATCAAATCTAACTTTTCTTCTTGACATCTGAGCCTATTTATATGTAACTTTTACGTTCTAAAATTTGTCATCTCCCCTCATCTCAGAGATATTTCGACCGAAGATCTTTTGCAGGCCTTTACTATGGCTACGCGCCAACCGATGATGGTTCCCTCAGTGGCGTACTAAGAGCGCTAGGGGGAAACGCGCACAGGGTACCAGATGCCACGACACTGTCGATAATTTCAATACATAACATTTCAAATCATATTATCAGTCCAAAGCTTTGTCAAAGATAACTCCATTTTAGATCTCTGGAAGCTTAGAACAAGAAAAATTTCTCAAAAGGTAGAGGTGTCATCTCTCCCCTTAGGCAACATCTCTTTCAATTACACCCGCCGGGCCTTCTAAAATAGATTAAAAACAAATCACTAAATAATGAGGGTTTCTAAATTTATAATCAATTCTACGTTTTAAGAAGATTTACCAAAGAAAGCACCATTTTTTATCCAAGCCATCTCACAAAGACAAAAATTTCTCAAAGAGTGTAGAGTGTTATATATAGTGTCATCCCTTTCTCTTAGAGAGCACCTCTTGGCTTGCCCCCAGCCAAAGCATGAAGAATGTCACTATAAAAAGACAATTTGTAAAGATATAATCAATTCAAGGCTTTGCAAACGATAGCATAATTTTGCACCTAAGCCATGCCCTACATGTACCCCTCCCCTCAGCAGCCTCCCCCAGGATGGCCCTCATGCACTGGAGAAAAGAAAGTGAAGGATCCTCCCGGTCATCAACTATCTGTAGGCACGCCACATGGTGATTTCCTCAGCACGTGTTATCAACTGCCCCCCCCCCTAGAGATTTTGCCCAGGCTACGGCCCTGTCTACCTTTCACTTTCCTCTATAAATCTTTGCAGCTACGGGAAATAGCGGCCGCATTTCATTTATCTTTCCCAATATTCACAGGGAGAGACAATAAGCAAACCTTTAAATATTGATAAAGGCTGGAAGACGAAATATGAGTTTCATATTTCGGTTTTTCATAAAACAACTGTTACCGCAGTTTTTTCAATAGTTCTTTGCTATTGGTAAGTCTAAACACGGTTTAATTTTTCTTCAGATAACGTGAGAGTAGAATGCCTTGCACATGAGTTTTCCTGCTCTGAAGTAAATGTGTGTATCCCTAAAGAACTAACATGTGACGACAGTTTTGACTGTTTCGATGGTTCTGACGAGTCCATTTGTGAGGAATGCCCAAATTGCGGCAAGAGTAAGTTTGTAAGACTTCTTAGTTCATTATTTGTTTTTCTTTTTTAAATTCGGGGCATTGACATTTATATACAATGAAACATAAATTTGTCCTTCCTCGAGATGGGTAGTATAAAGTCAAGTGTTAGATTCAACATAAATATATTCCCGGCTACACAACGGCATGGGGGTTAACACCTTTTGTTTCCAAAGAAAGACAGATAACGAGGCAGAACAAACTATTTCGATATTTCCCAACATATGAACGAGCATATAAACACAAAAATGTTTTTAAGTTCTTTCTTTCACAAAGGTGTTCGAAGATTCACATCTTCCTTACCAGATGCAATTTCATACAAGTTTGGCTTTTCACAGTCCATAATAATTTCACCTGATGAGGAAGATGTGAATCTTTGAACGAAACTTTTGTGCAACAATGGACTAAAAGACAATTTTTGTGTTTACTTGCTCGTTTTTGATTCCGTGCCGAAGGCTAAGGAATCTATGCGATGGTGATGTCGTGAGTGTATGTGTGTGTTTGTGAGTTTGTGACACTTAGCTTGTAATTGCGATATCTCAAGATAGGAATGACTGACACTTTCCATATTTGTTATGTAGATTTTTCATGTCAAGAGAAAGAACCCTATTGTTTTTGGAAGAGGTCAAAGGTCATTCGAGGTCACCGGAGGTCAAAGTTCGAAAACCTTCTAATCGCCGTATCTCAAGATAGAAATGACTGACACTTTTCATATCTGGTATGTAGATTTGTCATGTTGAGAGGAAGAATCCTATTGCTTTTGACAGAGGTCAAAGGTCACTCGAGGTCACGAGAGGTCAAAGTCCGGAAACCTTCTAATCGTGTTATCTCAAGATAGGAATGACCCAAACTTGTGTTTGCTTGCTCGTTTTTGATTCCGTGCCGAAGGCTAAGGAATCTATGCGATGGTGATGTCGTGGGTATATGTTTGTGTTTGTGAGTTTGTGACACTTAGCTTGTAATTGCGATATCTCAAGATAGGAATGACTGACACTTTCCGTATTTGTTATGTAGATTTGTCATGTTGAGAGGAAGAATCCTATTGCTTTTGACAGAGGTCAAAGGTCACTCGAGGTCACGAGAGGTCACAGTCCGGAAACCTTCTAATCGTGTTATCTCAGTATAGGAATGACCCACACTTGTGTTTACTTGCTCGTTTTTGATTCCGTGCCGAGGCTAAGGAATCCATGCGATGGTGATGTCGTGGGTGTATGTGCGTGTGTTTGTGAGTTTGTAACACTTAACTTGTAATCGCGATATCTCAAGATAGGAATGACTGACACTTTCCATATTTGGTATGTAGATTTTTCATGTCAAGAGGAAGAACCCTATTGTTTTTGGAAAAGGTTTTTGGCATAGCTTTAAATTGGTTTTCATCTTACCTCATACACCGAAAACAGTCTGTTCTCATTAACAATGTTCAGTCAGACTCTCAACCTCTTTGGTGCGGTGTCCCGCAAGGTTCCGTGGCCCGTCCATTAGAGGTCATCATGTTTTCGGCCCCGTTACAAGACCTCATCGAGGCTCATGGTGTTTCTTGTGTTGTCTATGCCGATGATACTCAGTTATATGTTACGTTTGATTCTTCCGATCGCCAATCTGCCCCCCCCCCTTTGCTAAATATATTCGTCTGTCTTCAATTGAACCATCCCATGTTGCAAAGAATCTTGGCGTCTACATGGATTCTTCTATGAACTTAACTCGCCACGTTGATCATGTCTGCAAAACTGTTTTCATATCCATTAAAAAGATTGGGCAAATTCGACATTTCCTTGACACTGACACCACTGCTCGCCTTGTTCACGCCTTCGTTACATCCAGAATGGATTCCTGCAACTCACTTCTATATGGATTACCGGATAAAACTATTTCTAAACTACAACGAATTCAAAACACAGCAGCTCATTTCATATCACGTGTCCCTCGTTTGCATCATATTTCATCCACCTTACAAGATTTACATTGGCTTCCCGTTAAGTGGCGTATTACCTTCAAGATTCTCCTCCTCACCTGCAAAGCTATTCATGGATTATCACCCTCTACTTATCGGAACTTACTCATCCTTATACGCCAGCTAGAACATTAAGATCATCAAACCTCTCTCTTCTCTATATTCCGGACAATATCAATACCAATAATTTTGGTCACAGATCCTTCTGCCATGCTTCCGCCACACTGTGGAACAGTATTCCTCTCAATATCCGCCAAGCTGAAAGTATTAGCATTTTCAAATCTCTCCTAAAAACTCATTTGTTCAGTATTGCTTATAATTGATTCTCACTTTTTTGTTCTTTTCTATTTCTATTTGTACTTGTCTTTTCCTGTCAGCGCTTAGAGGCTTCTGCAGTTTGCGCTATATAAATTCCTATTATTATGATATTATTATTACTTTTCATAATTGTATGTAGATATGTCATGTTGAAAGGAAGACACCTATTGCTTTTGGCAGGGGTCAAAGGTCATTCGAGGTCACGAGGGGTCAAAGTCCGAAAACCTTGTAATCGAAAGATCTCGAGAGAGACCTCAAAAGAGGAATGAGCTACACATTTTTCATATTTGGTATGTAGATTTGTCATGTTGAGAGGAAGAACCGTATTGGTTTTGGCTGAGGTCAAAGGTCATTCGAGGTCAAGAGAGGTCGAAGTCCGAAAACGTTGTAATCGCGATATCTCGAGATAGGAATGACTGACACTTTACATATTTGGTATGTAGATATGTCATGTTGAGAGCAAGGACCCTATTGTTTTTGACAGAGGTCAAACTTCACTCGAGGTGACGAGAGGTCAAAGTCCGAAAACCTTGTAATCACGTTATCTCAAGATAGGAATTACCCACATTTTTCATATTTGGTATGTAAATTTGTCATGTTGAGAGGAAGTCCGAAAACCTTGTAATCGCGATATCTCAAGGTAGGAATGACTGACACTTTACATATTTGGCATGTAGATATGTCATGTTGAGAGCAAGACCCTATTGTTTTTGGCAGAGGTTCAAAAGTCACTCGAGGTCACGAGAGGTCAAAGTCCGAAAACCTTGTAATCGCGTTATCTCAAGATAGGAATAACCCACACTTTTCATTTTTGGTATGTAGATTTGTCATGTTGAGAGGAAGACCCCTGTTGTTTTTGGAAGAGTTCAAAGGTCTTTCGAGGTCACGAAAGGTCGAAGTACGAAAACGTTGTAAACGCGTTATCTCAAGATAGGAATGACCGACACTTTTCATATTTGATACGTAGATTTGTCATGTTGAGAGGAAGACTCTATTGTTTTTGGCAGAGGTCAAAGGTCATTCAGGGTCACGACAAGTCAAAGTCCGAAAACCTTGTAATCGAGAGATGTCGAGATAGGAATGACCGACACTTTTCATAGTTGGTATGTAGATTTGTCATGTTGAGAGGAAGAACCCTATTGTTTTTGGCAGAGGTCAAATGTTATTCGAGGCTATCAGAGGTCAAAGTGCAATTATATTGTAATCGCAATGATCTCGAGATAGGAATGACCGACACTTTTCTTATATATGCCGAGCTGGCATGTAGGCTCACTTGTTCCAGGGATCTCACAGTATCAAGAAAAATTCTAAACAAGATGTCAGTGCAAAGGAATAAAAGAATTTTTCAGAAGGAAAAGCAGTTCACATGTTAAGTAAATGCAATGTGTCTGTTTGGTTCTTGTCAATTTTCAAACCACAGTACACAAAACATGTTTTACAAAGGCAAGGAAACATTAAGCCTTTTGGCTTTCTGGTTATGGTCGCACAACTGCAAAACTCTTCTCAAACTCTATTTCAATATTTATTGATGAAATGTTGTAATACATACTCAGATTAATAAAGTAATACCCCCTGAATAAAAGACACTACATTGAAGTGCATAATGCGGCTGAGACTTGGTCATTTCAACAGCACATAACTGTGAAATGTATAGTGTCGATATTCAGTCTTGGATCTGCACAGTGCAAGCGTTTTGTTGCAATATATCGCACAGTATGTTTCTTTTCACATCTGTAAAACGAGAGTAGGCTATAGCATTTGGAAACAAATTTCCATATTGTAGAAACCTGCTTGTAAACTGTGCCCAAAGTATACATGCTATAGATGGATGGATGGACGTAGGGATGGATAGGTGGAGAGATAAGAGCATTCAATCGCCGCCAAACGGCATATAACGAGAGCACATTGGAAAGGGTATGTAATAATCTTACAAGAATATAAAACTAAAAATAAAGTTGGTCAAAACCGTGTATACAAAAACTCGTCGTTTTGGAAGTGAGTTCAAAACCAGTGAAATGAGATCGCTATGTGGACTGCATTTGGAGATTATGAAAGGGAGACAGGGATTTCTTCAGTCAGTTTATGGTGCACATTAATAATTTCTTTCATTGGTAAATTAAAATTTTTGAACACAAACCCTCCGTTCCTGGATCTTTCTTTGAATTTAAGTAATCATTCACTACATTCTAAATGGCTTATCAATTGCAAGTCTTTTTTGTAATGAACTGACGGATGATAATTATAATAATTAATAATGTAGTGCTCATTTTCTGATGATTTTGAAAAAGACAAATGTTTTCAAGATTTAGAAAGTAATCTTATCTCTTGGAGCTATTTCCGTAAAATATTGCGTGCAAAAATTATTAAGGCTAATGAACGTATTTTAAATAATGGATTGAAACAGAAGACCAATTCATCACAACAAAAAACCCCTAGTAGCTACCAGAAACATCAGTCACCCACAATTGAGGGATGTTCTTGAGAAGCATTTTCGTATCTTGAGGCTATTAGGAACTATGTGCAAGGAAATTTCGGCTCCCCTAAAGTTATACATCGCCAACTTACCTGCTAATTTGCATAAACTGTTGGTGTATTCAACTCTTAAAAGTAAGGATAAACTACAAACTTACACAAGTTGCTTTAATTTTAAATCGCGCGATCGCAATTGTACCACCTGTAGTGTTCTTAAGGGCACCACAGGTAAGACATAGAATTTGTAAGTCCGTCACGTGTACTACTGTTATTTTCTTAATTAAGTGCTTGGATTGTAAGAAATAACACGTAGGTGAAACTCGGGGAGAGCTGAAAAGGAGACACAGAGGTCACAGATAGGAGTTCAAAATGGTCATGCACCACTGAAAAACGAAACTTTGAACTTATCAGCATTTCGGCATTCCCCATTGTCGAAAAAAATCAACGTGAGCAAAATGAATTGTATTGGATTCGCCAATTGAATACCTTGCATCCATGTGGTATCAATGCCAAAAAGGCACCGAAGCAAAACTTAACACCTTGCTTCTCTCGTATGTACATGCATGAAGTTCCCTTTATTTGTATTTGTCAGATCCGTTACGCTCTTTAAGTATTCGTTATATTTCCAGCACTCTTTTATGATCTTCTGAAAGATCTTTCGCTTATCTTCTGGATATTGGTATACTGTTTTGGTCTTCCGTAAAGTTTTTATGTTCAGCAGGTTGTTCAAACCTCTCTGTTTACATTCTGTTGCCTCTTTTTAAAGGAAAGTCGACACGTTCGAAACGCTGGTTTTTGAAATTCACGAATTTGTACCACAGCTAAATACTATTTTAACTACCTAGAATACTACCAGTATATAAAACATGACACCCCCAAAAAGAAGAGCCAACCAAACATCATTTGGTTCAGCTCCCCATTCAGGAATGATGTAAGGTCGGAGTAAAGTAGGGAAACTTTCTTGAAACCAATATTAAGTCATTTCCTGGCAATAACACACAAGAAGCGGTCGGTTGCGTGCCAATTTCTACATACAAAAGTGCGATTTCCTACCTTCGTATTAATATTAACAACTTAGGCTTCTTCTTATACTCACTTTTCAAACCCTCTGACCAGTTACCTTAAATACTATTTAAAGGGCTTCAGCCCAAAAAGCAAGACTGAACGGCAAAAAACATGGGTGCTACACTAAAGGACCTCGGACTCCGTTTAGCAACTGTCCCGGATGCTAAGGTTACTAACTTCCTGACGTTTATGGGGGGCCTAAAATACCATAAGTCCTGAAATCGATATATGTTAAATTACATTCACATATGTCAGTTTCTCGTGATCTGATTACATATGTAAGAGAAACTCATGTATGTCGAATTAAATAGACATATGTAAGGTTTTTCGTACTCTCATTGGACAAACACGGTCACCTGTTCCTTTCCAGTGCTCTGATTGGACACAACTGACATATGTCTAATTAAATCGACATATGACAAGTTTCTCTTACTCTCATTGGACAAAAATTGTCACCTGATCTTTTTCAGTCTCTATCTGATTGGACAAAACTGACATATATACAATTACATGGAACATAGGCTAAGTCCAATTAAATCGATATATGTCAGGTTTGTTGTTCATTTATTAGACAAAGATAGTCGCCTGTTTTCTTTAATTTTCTCATTGGACAAAGCAAAACATGTGTACTAAACACATGTCTAATTAAACCAACATACGCTAAGATTTATCATACTCTCGTTGGAAAAGCATTGTCATCAGCTCCATTCTTGTATTGTGATTGAACAAACTGACATATGTACAATTTAATTATAATGTTCAATTAATCGACGAGTCGAGCTTCTTGTGCGATCATTGGCCTGGATTCGTGCTCTCATTGAGCAAACTTTGAAACTTGGGTGACAGGTTTTTCCCGGTGCTTTAGGGAAGAGGCGAAATATTTTAGGGGGAGATTTGTTCAGGCATGACAGTAAAAATTTTCTAGAGAGCAAAATTTTTATCAGGTGCTATCCCCTGGTCCCCCTTGAGTAAAGGCCTTAGTGTTGCCCTGATTTTGTTTTCTTGGAGTATGGTCATGGCAAAGCTGTTTGTAAGGCAGATTATTTGGAAAAATTTCATTTATTTTCGTGGGTATTGTAATACAAGTTCTTATGCAAAACAGACCTAGCCCCCTTCCCCTACTAGGTAAGTAGCAAAACATACATCTTTTTTCAAAAATCTTTATTAAGTGGGGGTTGAGTAGGGGATAAAGCATTCCACCGGAGGAGGACACCAGTATGAAAAACTGATTGGCTGTGGAAGCGTCCTGCTGACACAAGGCACACCTTGTATGTGTTAGGGTCTAGAGGCCCACTGTAGGGCCCTTGTTGGGTCCAGGGACATCTTTCAGTGACGTCTGGAGAGCTAAGGGCTCTTGGGCATTTACGAAGTTGTAACTTGCCGTTAAAATGAAGCATTTAACTATGCCAAAACGATGAAGCCCTATCATAACAGCAATTAAGGTTACCAGGTAGAGGCTTAGGACAAATTTTGTACCCCTTGAAAAATGTTGAACTACTATTACCTTCACCCATTTTGTACCTGAAAATATTTCGTCCCTTCCCTAGAGCTATCCTGCCCTCCCTCTATCTTTAGTATCTTGAGTAGCAACCTGCCATTTGTCGATTTTGTCCCACCAGAGTACTGGAAAGGAACAAGTGACCATACTTGCCCAATGAGAGGACGCAAAACCTGACACATGTCCATGGAATTGGACATATGTACACATTAATTGTACATATGTAAGGTTTTTTTTTCAATCGGCTATCACACTGACAGAGCAGGTAACGATGCTTGTCCAATGAGTGTACGAGAATCCTTACATTCGTTGATTTAACTGGACATATGTTTGATTAAATTGTGCATATGTCAGTTTTGTCCAATCAGAGCATTAAAAACCGATAACTATCTTGCCCAATGAAAGGACGAGAAATCTAACATATTTCGAATTAATTGTGCATATGTACAATTTAGGCCTGACCATCTTTAGGAAACTTCTCATAGTCCCCGAAAAACCACATGATGCAACGTTAAAACCGATATGAAGAATTCTCTCCATCCGCTGTTAAGGTCAGGGACTGATTAATGTCTTCAGTCTAGTATTTACATAATGAGTACGCAAACCATTGCCACAGACATTGATTGCCTTCGTGCAGTATATATAGGATCTCCGCCATCCATGCAGTGACGAGTGGTGACCTTATCACCTTAGTCTGCAGGTTTTGAATTGTTTCTATCTACAATAATCAGCTGTCTATTCACCTATCTAGTGTAGAATGCAAATGCTTAAACTCACGACGCACGTATCTCGTGGACACATGCATTTGTAGCATGGTTATATGAAAGATTGCGCACTTTTGGCGGTTTCCGCAAATATCTCGGCAAACTTACCATTCGTATCCATAAGATTGTCACCAGAAAATTTTTAGTTCGTCACCTTTCACATGACATAAAATTGGCTTCAATTGAGTGAAAATTGAAGAAGGTATGACCAATTGAAAACACCTTCTTCAGTGAATACCTCATTTTATTTATTTCCTTAATATTGCGCACCTACAAGATTAAGTGATGGCGTTCCTTGGCAATGTAAAACCGGAGGCTACGTCATTCAGGTTCTGCTGGAAATGGAATTTAAGGAATTCCCAAAGTCCCTTAAAGGGTCGGTATTGAAGAAAAAAATATGTTGTGACAGCATCATTGCTAAACCCAAACTGAAATTCACGACTGACTCCATGGTCCCAAATGGACATGAATTAATTTTTCGGATTTGGAATTTGGATTATACTTACATCCATTTATTTTAGGAGAGGGGCATCTTTGTATTGTTCATTGAGTGAAATAACTAAAAAAAATAAATAAAAAAAAGGAAAACATTGGTTATGGCTGGGGTGAAAGTCCATCCAAGAGTTATTTAGGGAGGGGGACAGGGACTTTTGGCTTGAGTGTCATGTGTCACCAAGGAAGTGAGGACATCTTTTTTATACAGGAAAGTGCCAGAATTTTTTGGATGAAGCTATAAGAGGTATTCTTTGGATATCAGTTGACATAGGGCCTACCTCATACCTTGCTATCACTTGACCTGGGCTTTTCCTCATAAATGTTTGGCACTCTAATGGTGTTTAAAGTCTTTGAGTAATTTAAATATGCCAATGCCAAGGGGATGGAGTAAGTGACTGAGTCGAATTTAGGGGTAGGACAATCAGAATGACTTTTTTTTTGGATAAGGCATAATTTATTAAATTCATAGAAATATGGGGACCCGGTGTACGTGACCATCATATAGGATTAGAATTTACCATTACTCGGATCTCTTGTTGGTGGGTATTTTGTGAAACGGTTCTCGATATATTAATAAACACCCCTTGTTACTCCAGCCACTTGATGTTATTTCGAAACCACTTCCTGGGTATGCCCCTACCATTAGCCCTTTAATGAGTTTTCCTTTAAATATAAAGTAAGGGCGTATGTCATATCCAACCGCATTTCCTGCTGCGAAGATGGTTGTTATTGTCCACTTGTCAATTGTGATAGCAATTAATTTTTATACCTCGTGGTGCAACAACTTTTGTTGGTCTGTGTTCAATTGAAGCCAGTCTCATCAACATTAAAGATATTGGTTTGTCTGTCAGTTCTTGTTTGATCAAAATATTGTCAAGTTCATTGAAATATTTGGAGATGGACTCTTTTGTAATAGCTTTGATGCATTTCATTTTAAGTTATGAAGGTCTTACTACCTTTAATTCTGGCCACCTTGAAAGAAAAACCATTCAGCCAGTGTTGTATAGCAGATGATTTGGTTTTTCTTTACTTTAAGAAAAACTGCTGTCTCGGTTGCAGTTCCTAATAGGTCTGAGTAGGTTAGAGGATACCCCAACTTCGCAAGGGGGTGATGTGGTCTTTTAGACATTCTTCGTGGGGGATGAGAGACGGTAGTCAGAGAGCTTTCAAATTTGACACCTTTGTTCTTCCTACGTTGAAGCCGGAGTGAGGATTCTGGGACACCACAAAGCTTTGCAGCCTTATGTCTGGACCATTCCTTTTTCTTGACCAGATTGATGCCCTTAACCATTTGATTTTTCTCATAGACTTGTTGGTATTTGCCCTGCATTAAGCAAAAAATAGCACCGACAAAGAAGGAAAAGGGATATTTCACATCATGTATCTCAGGGAAATATTTTATGAGCGCTGAAATGACTTTAGAGGTCAATAATAGTAGAACATTTGTGGAATATTAGTGGAACATACAGCACAGCATTTGCACTCTACAACAATACTTTTCCTTTAAGGCAAAAGTATTTTAACCCCAATGCATACGAAACTAAAAAGAACATTTCATTGCCCAGCTAGGATAAAGTCATTTGTACGTATACACAGCATGCTAGAAAACAGACCGTGAAAGTGGCAGGCCCAGACAACTTCACTTGCCGAAGAAAATAATGGATTACCGACACTTGTCTCACAGTTTCTGGCCAAAAATATTGCAGAAGAAATTGAGGTAATACATTATGGTCTTCTGAACGATATTCAGAGGAAAACTAGCCTTAAATGGGTTCATTTGAAAGAAACATTTGTTAGGCTTCTTCTCTCTTCTTCTGCCTAGGATTTTTCGTTGCCAAGGTGATATGGATTGATTTCTGACAGGCTTCGGATCTACTGGGTGCGCAATATAAGGGACATTAACGATACTCTAATGCTTATTCTGTGCGTGGTACCGTATCGTTCTTTTATACGTCGAGGGAAGTTCCCGTGAGGTCTGCGTTTCGAAGAAACATGCGCAGTAAAATTTTCATGAGCATATATAAAATAACTTAATGCACATTTCTTTCATTGCCATACTACGAACAAAGTTCCCGCCCAACAAAATAAAACAGTTTAAAACAGGTTATAACGGTCCTATATTACAAGTTCTACAAAATTTAGAGATATAGTATTTGTAGGTCTACTTTAGTCGGAGCCAATGTTAAGGAAAATCTGGGCTATAAGAAAGATCAGAGACTTCATATCATTATTCAAGTTAACTGAAGATGAGAATGTTCAGTTTCAGCTTCTTCGTGCCAGCTGCACTGAAGCTGTGGGGTCCACATCAATTGCAGCGTTGAGAGACATTACTCAAATCAATAACTTTGATTTGAACAGGTGTCACAGAAGAGCAAATGGGAAACTTACAAATGAGAAGGCCTGAAGTGAGCATAAGGCGCAACGGTTTCTGAAAATTAATGATACTCACAGTTGTCTTAACAATCTTTACGAGCTGCAATCATGCACAAGACAATTTCACGACGAATGCCTACATTGTAAAGTTAAGACTTACTGATCAACTGGCTAGCTGAAAAAGTCATCCACCCACTTTCCCAGTCGCCCACTAACTTACCTCCCAACCATCCGCTCAGTCACTCATCTACCCACCGGCTCACCCGCTCACACGTAGACTGACTGTTTCACTAGCTCATACACTAAGCCGTCTGTCACCCACTCTCTTACTCCCTTATTCCCTCTTTTCACTTCATCACTAACACATTTACGCCCTCACTCATTTTCTCCTTTAAGGTATTGGACAAATAGATAATTTAATATTCCTTATTGCTGTTGGTTAACCCAAAGGCTACAACGTATAAGAGCAAAGAAATAGGGCAAAAAGTCATCGCGATGAACGGAAACCTCTGCAAATGTCTGCTTTACTTCAGATAGGATGTGAGATGGCTGGACGCTATACTGTAAGGTGTTACATTTTCCTAAAACCAAGTCATGGTCTTTTCGTACTCTTTCCTTATATCTTCTACCCTAACTAAACAAACTTTACGGCACCTACAACTACCTTAAGGTTTTTGGATTCGATGAAAGAGAGTCCTATGCATGTCTTCACACGTGTAAGTGTGGGTGTGTTTGTGATTAAGCCCAGTTTATCAACACAATATCCCCTAGATGGGAAACTTGGATGGTTTTCATACCTGTTATAAGGATACCCCTATTTCTTTGGTGGAAGTCAATGCTTATCTGAGATCACTAGAGGCCAAAATCTGGGAAAGCCTTTTCGACACGTTATTTCAAGATAGGAATAATGAATACTTTTCATGATTGGTGGTTGGTAGCTACATTAGTCATTAGGGGAAAGCCTCCCATTGAGTCCACCGCAGGTCACTTTCTGAAGACTCGTTGACTCGATAACTCCGGATAAGTAGCACTGATACATCTCATCCTCAGCAAGTTAATGAATTATATCATAAAGACGAACTCTTTTGTTTTTGCTGGAACTAATAGGTTATTTGAAATCCCTGCATGGAGGTCAACTTCTGAAAAGCTCGTTTCCAATATATCATATTCTAGCGATCATGGATGCTTTTCATTGATGACAATGTTGCATAATAAACCCTGTCAACAAAGTGAAGGTCAAAGGTCATCTGACATCACTAGAAGTCAAACTTTGAACACCTTGTTTACAAAATTTCTCAATTAAGAAAGTTTAGATGAATTTCATAATAGGAATGGTGATGCACTTTATCAATCAAAAAGAAGCGAATTAGTTCATGTGGAGAAGAATGATCATCTGAGGTCCCTGGACTTCAAACGAAAAAAAATTGTCAAGGATTTTCAACGTCGAATATTAAGAACAATCTTTGTTTTTCCCACACCTTTCAAATGACTGAAAGAAGTGAGACACCTTTGCATTTTGCCAGAGCTGCCAAATGAAAGTATTTTCTGCAATACGGGGAGACAAGAAAGAGCAAAATACTTCACTGCGGATTTTTGTCCGAACATGTACTGTTCACAATTTTTTATTTCCATATTAATGTTTCTCGCAAAGTTGATTAAACGGCTGAAATATAAAGCTCACGGTTCCCTTAACATTTGTACTAAATATTTTACTAACCAAATTAATGTCACTTTGTGTGACCCTATAGCAATCTAGTTTACTATTCATGGGCTGCATGTAGTGAATACTAGTAGCATGAACGTTTCTGTGTTACATTCATTACAGCAGAGAGTGTCTCTGACAGCTCCCTGATTATAGAGCGCACAATCGTAAGTACAGGAGGCATTTTGGTTCCATCGTGTTTTACAGTTTTCACCTATACAGTCTGCATCTAGGCTTTAATTTGGAAAGAGGTAACCTGTTTGTGACAACAGTTGCAAGCGATATCAGGTTGACAGACTTACATGCAGTCCTTGTTTTATACCGGTTACATATTAGATTATACCATAGCCTAAACATAGTACTTTCAAGTTTTTCACGATCACCTGCCTAACAGTTGTAACAGATGTAAGGTGATAATGATGCTTGCGCTGTGTAGCGTTGACAATTGGATGGGTGGATTTGGGGACCGTCCCGTGTGAAAGAGTGACTTCAAATAGTCTCTTTGTCCTATATGATGGAGCCATGGAGATTCTACAGAATATTAAGGAATACAGGAAGAAACCCCGTTGACACAGTGTTGTGTTACGTCCTCGTTTCAAGGTGTACGTGTGGAAAGTCACGCCAATAATTACAATAAGATTAATTTATGTTGATTGAAAACATTTTTCTTTTGCTGTAGCAAAGCACATCTTTCTTTTTCAGTATAAGTACTACAAGGTTTATTTAAAGACTTCCAAGTTTGAATGGTAAATTGAGGGGTCCCCGTTTGACGGTGATTATAAGTATACGTGAGTTTGGTCCTGTAAGTATGATACACGTGCGCGTTGCTAAGACATGCTGAATTCTGGTATTAATTTCAGAATTCGTACTTTCAAAGTCTGGCAATGCATAGCCTAGGTTGGCAGTACAATACTCCAGATTAAGCATCGGGCACTAACACTTATGTACGGCGTGCATGAATGTGGAGTGCAATAAATTGATCGAAAATCACGTTCCATTTTTGCATTGTTGATTAAGTCAGGCTACCATCGTTTCTTTCAAATCCTCTTCTAACATACTCTTCTGTCACACCAACTAGTGTAAATCACATGGCTGACGACAGTCCTTCGGTACGTAGCTTGTTATGTATTGTAAGAAGAAATTATCACTGACTGCAATTTTTGCTGCCGATTTGGAATATATTCATAAACGTTACTTTACTTTGCCACACAGTTCTATATATTCACTTAGTCCTGGAATAGAATTTAAAGTAAGGATATGACTCTGTCACTTTCTAATGTAATGAGTATTGTGAAATTAAAAGCAGTGAATCTAAAATTTGCTGACTACATCTAATTATTTACATGCTTTTGTCTGGCAGTTTGCGCGGGGATCAAAGGTCATGCTATGTCATCAGAGGAAATTTTTGTCCATTTGCTTCTTAGAACCAATTTGAAAAAACAATGCAACTTCTGAAAATTTTATCATGTGTTTGTATAGGACTATACATTATGTTGGTAAAGAACCCGTATAAGCTGGAAAATTTCCTCAAAATCTTCCAAAAGTGCTATTCATATTTTTGAAATAACATTCCAGTAGTAGGTATTATGTTAGCTTATCAGCTGGTTTATTTGTGACAAAGTGTGCTTTGACTGACGTGGTAAATTTTCAACTAGCTAATGATCAGCCGTGTCTAGGAAGTGCAATAGACAGACTTTTCTTTTTATGGAGGAGGGGGAAGATGTAAAAGTACAAATATGGGGCGGTGAGCCAACCCATGGATACGATATCACTTCGCCATGGTCACACAAGTGCCACATCTGGCTTGGTTTACATTTTGCCCAAGGATTTTTGAAAAAGCTCGCATTTTCTTTTTTGAAAGTGCCAGGAAAATGCCAGGAAGTTACAAGTCAAAAGAAAACAGTTTGAAGAAATGACAGTACTTGAAGACCTACGTAAAGCTGGAATGGCTACGGACTGTTTCATAACCAATGCATAGAAACTGTGGCTTTATTCGATTGTGTGTATTTGAGGTAGACCGTTTTTCAACATTATTTCAGATTATAATTTCTCTAACGTATTGCTGAGGTGGAATAATAATTTTATATTGGTCAGATGCCACCAACTATACAAGGCAATACTCCCCAGTGAGAATGTTTCGTTCATGCTGTTGGTCTAAGTTGAAAAATAGTCTTATGAAATTTTGAACTGACCATGTGTTTGTACTGCTCATATGTTAGCGCATGGTGACTGCTTCTAAGATAAAGGATGTGACAACCTCCGTTTGAAAAAATGGTGCTTTCATGCCAACTGTTGACATACTTTGTAAGTCTCAAACTGATAGCATGTGTAAAAATCTTCATATCTTCTTCACTTTTCTTTTTGATGGCTTTGTCATGGCGAAAATCACTTCATCAATGATGGTATCAGTGAAAGGTCTCCCAGCTCCTCTTATCCAAAAAATCTCACGGGGTTTTGTCACTATTAGACTTGCATAGAATAATATAAATGTGCACTTTGAATATGTCTTTATCATAAAGCTTTTTATGGTTGACCATAAAAATATAAAAGCAAACTTTACACCTTATATTTTAAAATTTTCTTCGTAGATGATTCACTGTGGTCTTATGGAAGTTTACCCACTATAACATAACATAATAACATAGTTGGATATTTGATGTTAAAAGCATTAAAAATCCAGAAAATAGCCACAATTCCCATTAACATCCATCAAATGTTGACCATTTTACAGGGCAATTTCTATTTTACACTTGTATCATGAATAAACATGCGCTAAATATGCAAATATGTGATATCGAAAAAATTTAATTTTACTTTTTTCTTGAATGTTTGTTTTCGTCTGCTCTAAATAATTATTACTGTGTTTTGCAATCGTACAGTAATGAAAAGGTAGTTTATTGAAAGAGGAAAGAAACGATGCCACTCTCCAGAATCTTTACAAGATGATATAGTGCTTAATATTGTTTAAAATTGGATACATGTTTATCTAATAGCCAACTGTTTTTTTAATTTGGTATGTTTGTAAAAATATTGTTTACAAAACGTCGTTGTCATCCAGGATTATTCCAATATCACGCGCAGATAGACGCTATATGATAATACAATAGACAAATCTTAATCTGTTTGAAGTGTATACATAAAAAATGATTTCTCCATAATTTTTTACATAGCTCAATGAATGAGTGTTACAGTACTTAACTACCATTTTTTCTATTGTTCACATGGATGCAATTTGATATCATCTGGAACTTCTTTAGACATGAAGTTTACCAACCAAGATGGCGTGAATAGCAAAGTGGCCGCTTATATTAAAATTTCAAGAAATTATAACAATAGGGAAAATTATCCTTAAAAATATATTTTTGACGGTTGCTCTTTATTCTTGACCATCTTTTGAGCCAAAAATATCAAACATATTTTCCAAAACATTTTTGCTGAAATTCAGGTCAACTAAGATGGCGGAAGAAGCAAAATTTCTGACAGTCGTATAATTACAATATTTTATATAAATAAGGAAAATAATCTGTGAAAAATATTTTTAACACATTTTAAACTGAAATCTGGTCATAATCTGTAATAAATATTCAGAAAGTACTTTTCTGGACATGTTTCACAGGTTCCAGGTGTATATATATATTATAATAATTATATGGGTGGCCATTTTGCTTTTCCGCCATCTTGGTTAACCTGAATCTCGCCAATACAGTCCCAAAAATTAATTTTGGAAATATTATCATAAAATATGACAAAATTTGAAGAGTCGATGCCTCAAAATATTTTGTAAGAATATATCCTTTATTATTATTTAATACAAAATACTCATAATTTTTGCGGCCATTTTTTTCTGGCAGCCATTTTGAATGAGTGAGACCCAATATGTTTAACTGTTACCATTTGATTTCGTATTCAGGGGACCCTAAGGTTTCCAAAAAGTATTGGTTAGGAGAGTTGTGTGGGTGTCCGTAAGGGGCTTCTTGCCCACGGCATTTTACAGTACTCTCTACCTCTGACGACCTCAAATAACCTTTGATCTGAAAACAACAAGGTTCTTTCTTTTAATATGATAAAGTTATATAAGAAGATTGTCGATCATTACTACCTTGAGATATTGTTTTACAAGCAGTTTTAAGAATTTCATATTTTCACCTCGAGAGACCTTAAATAACTTTTGACCTTTACCAATATCAATAGTTTTATCTTTTGACTATAACGCATCCACATGCCAAGTATCAAAAGCAATTATGCTTCATATCTATATATCTGTCTATATATCTATCTATATATCTATATACCTATCTACGTATCTATCTATACATCTAGAGATATCGTGTTTACAAGCTGTCACATACCCACATACAGACATACACACACACGAGATAACCATCGCGTATATTCCTTGCCTGCCTTCGGTAAGGAATCAACAAATGCTCAACTTATATTGGAATATTGTAACTCAAATTATGTGATTTGCTGAGAGGCTGCTGCCACATATTCTATCATCTGCTGGCTCAAGATGCTGGGAACAAGACGTGGAAACCTCCTATTGCAAATTTCTTGCTGCAGTTGTTATACCACCTGGCCAGACTTTTTTTTTTTCGTAGACGTAACACACGCAGATTAACCCTTTAAGGCACAATACTTGACCATACCTTGTGCTTCTAGCCTACTTTTGGCACACAGGAACATTACAGATCAGTCTTTCTCAGCAGATGGTAGACCAGGGAGTTGTTATTTGGACAAGTTACAACTCTCTTCTGATATAGCTTTACATGCTGTTTAACCAATGACTAAATCACAAGGGAGTTGTTTCTTTTCCAAATAATAATTCCCTGATATCAGTCGCCTTACGAATCCCTGATTGCTAGCTTGAATTCCCCCAACATTACAGAACGATGGGCAGCGAAGCTCACCTGACAATGCATTGTTATGCAGAATCAGCCCAGGGACCTGACTGTGTGTGCTAGAGTGAATAGCAATTCACTGGGCAAATTTATTGCTAGATTTAAATCAAAGCACCTGCTTTATTGAAGTGGTATGGTTGGCCTTACATACTATAATTATCCATTTTTGTATGATCAGCCAAATACATCAAAATACTATGTACAGCATGTAAACTTAACCCACAAAGCAAAATATATGCCAATCTGTCTTGACATCACTAATGCATTTTTTTTTATTTCCCAACCAAATGTTTCCAAGGACTTTTTCATACTTTTTTGTGTGATTTCATGAAATCACACAAGAGCGTGTTTCCAGGTACATTCTACCATAAATGAAGTGGAATGCACCACAACATTATTCTAGATAACAGGTGAATATGTATTTGATTAATAGTAATCGTAAATTGTACCCCTCACTGCCATACTCTTTGCATATATTATTACCTGAACAATCCAGATTCGTGTTTTTTTTAATCAGGGAAGAGGCAAAATTTATTGACAATGAAAGGATTTTATTAAGCACTCATGTAGGATATTGGAATGTAATTAAATGCTTTAAACTGTTTTCGTCGATTTAAAATTTTCTCTTCGAACAGCTGTACAAGTCGGCCGTAGAGTTAATACGAACATTGATTGTGTCGGTCATGCTTTTGCTTGTGCCGATGGATATGATTGTGTCCCTGAAAGCTTCAAGTGCAACGGCATTTCCGACTGCTCTGATGGTTCTGATGAATTCCATTGTAGTGGTAAGCTGTCAACATGCATTCAATTTGTCGCTTTCAAAACTTCTCACTAATTGAGAACAAGAAATTGTAGCCATTTTCAGGTAATTTAAATTGACAATTTGTTGTGGGTTACTTAATCCATAATACAATATGGCCAGCTCATGCTGATAAAACAAATGTCACTTCTGCATGGCCACTGATCATTAGTAGGAAAACTACAAATTCACAGCGAGTACTGTCCAGGCAATGGGGATTCAGCAACTATGGACTGGCGCTAGCTGCAAAGCTGTAACATTGCTCCTGAGAATGACATTGCAGCTTACCTTCTTTCTCAGGCAGGTGTGGTGGTGGACTTTGTCTGTGGAGATTCAATTTCACCCACTTGTGATGATGGTCTTTCTTCTGGTTGTAGTAGTGGACCTTCCACCATCTGTGGAGGTTGAGACATAACAGTTGCACAAGGTTGACATTTTGCACCCTCACCAGTTTATGCGGCAGGCCTGTGAATGAAGAAAACAGAATCTTAATTAATGTTGATTATGTACAGTACATATATATTTATTTCTATAAATTGGGACTAAGGCTAAATATGGCATGAAAAAATGCGAATGTTGGGAGAACTCGACCCTTAGGCGAAAAACCGTTTCGTCTTAACGTTTTACACACTGTTTTATATGGCAAAGCGTAACTCTATACGCAAGTCCGATTTACCACATAATGTAATTATGCAATTACTTCACAGCACACCAAATTACATACATGTATACATTAACACTAAGTACTTGGGGCCATTGAAATAACGTGCATGTATATTACAGAATCAAGAAAGGAATTATAATCTTATGTATTTTACTGGTTTTTTTTTAATAGCACAAATAATACTTTTCTTTTTGTTGCCCAATCACCATTCATAGAATTTGTAGTCCCTCCCCCTAAAAGAAACTTTCCACGTTCTTTAAGGCCTTTCATACGCATTTTTTGCATGGTGTAAATTCAAGTAAAACAACCACTTAATCCTGTTCTACTCATTATACATTATACATTCATTGGAATTTGACATTTATTGGAATTTGATTGTTACAACATAAAGAAATGAAAGATCTTAAATATGCATCAACTTCCACAATAAACTTTTCTTTGCAATGTGTGGGACTATCGGCAGGTTTGGTCCACTGGCCATTTGTGACTAAAAACATCGTTGGCGTGTTAAAAAATCTGACTACCTCCTATCTATCCACAGTTAAAAAATATTTATTGCAATGCACAATCGGACCTACACTATAAATTTATAACCAAAATACCAGTTGTCACGACTAGTTTCGTTCTTTATTACTCATTTTCTTATTCCAAGGCTATAACTACTGTATGACATCATTCCTTATTCTCAACATACCCTATCCGTTTCTACATTTCTGAATTCCCTGAATTAGATTCCACGTACAGTATTCTACTTATTTATAAGGCTATTCGCATCGCCATTCGTGTTGCCTGTCATCCGTACTGTACTCCTTGTTGTATGATGGATAAAACAAATTTTAGGCTATGTCCCTTTTTGAATATGACAATAGGCCGACTAGTGAAAATAGCTTGCAGGCTACCCATAAATTTGGACCACCATTCCGGCTGGCGAGTGAAAAAAAAATTGAGGGAAACCCCTGATCAGTATTAGTTTCATTTGAATGGAAACAAAAGATGCCATCCTTCATAAACATATATACTGTAGGCTACACTGCACTGATGCAGGTACTACATAGCCTGATGGTTAGAAGTAAAATCGAATGCCGCAAACATCTGTGTACAAAAGGTGGGTGATATCAGAGCAAGTGGGAACTCAATGAAGTAATTTGCTCTAAACTGGCCTTCACATTATAAAAGGAACAAACTATTTAATTTTTGTGCCATAGGCTTAAAACTTATTTCAAGGTCAATGCCAAACTGTGATACTCAATCGTATGTCGGGCTATTAAAATCTGGTACCATAACTCCTTGCCCTAGTGGATGTCGCCCCACACTTATAACCCCTTAAAGTCTTGGGGAAGAATAAAATGCTCGAACTTAAAGGTGTTTCTACTGTTTTAAAACTGAATTTTTTAACTTCAAGTCCAAGAAGATCATGAATTTTAGGACCTGTTTGACGCCTTGTGCTGAGAAGAATAATTGTGGTATGTAGGCTAGTGCTGATGCTGGACAGTACTGTAGAGTAAGTGTAAACAATTGTTCACTGCACCAGACATCATACACATGTACCAAGATCTACGTATGCATAATTGTAAGTATGACATACGATAGGCTATTAACTGTGACATCGATGGTCTTTGGATGTAAATTTCATGTGGTCTTCATTTTGCACAGGTACAGTATAACATTTTATCTAGATACAGTAAGTACTGCATTTTTCACCTCACAAAACAAAAAAAACCAGTGTTTTCTCCTCCAAACATCAAGGGTGGACTGCAGTGGCTAATTTTGTATGGGCAGAAAGCAGTGGCATAACCAGAGGGGGCAGGGGACTGGGGCCCCAGTCAAATGTCTCCCCCTGCTGGCCTCCCAAATGAAATTAAAGCGAAAAAATTGGACAAAATTGGAACAAGAGAAAAATAAAGAATTCGTAGCTGAAACTCACAAGCTAGAGAGACTGGAAAGTCAAAGTTCCTGCCATATGAGAGGCATTTTTAAATCAAAAGCTTTTTCTGTATGCTATGTACCCATTGATAGTATTATTAGTGCTTTCCCCCTTACTCCAACCTTTGTTCCCCTCAGCCCCCCCCCTCGATGAAAATGTCTGGTTATACCACTGTCCGAAAGCAACCCAAACCCTTAAAATCATGTCAAAATTTCCCTACTACACTATACAGTAGCTTAGAAATGTGAACTTCCCGTAGTGGTCACAAGTTTCCAATCTATTCAGTATTCACAGAATGTTCTGATATTTTGTATCTTGTTCCGCATTTGCCGGATTGCATAATTTAAAATTGTCAGTTAATAATTACCTGAAGGAATAGGTTACTGCACTTTGGAAGTTTTTCTGTCATAATAGAAAGAGCGTCACACTCAAAATTTTGTTACTGTACACACCTACTTATATAATAAGTGGGGTTCCTTGGGTTATTTTGAAAACAACACTTCATCCATAAAAAGTAAAACCACAAACGTGAACTTGAAATATACATTATACACACCCCCCTAATAGTTGAGGCCACTTTGTTCTAGACTTACAAGCAAGATCCCTTCTGCTAATTTTCCAAGATATGTTCATCTTGATGATGGTCAAGGGGCAACTTCCTTGCATTTGTGCGATCAAGGTAAAGGGTCAATTTTGTAAAGGGGGGCTGTGTTCTCAAAACCAGCTTCGCGGGAGGTGGCGAGTTTGTACATAGGGGCATGTACTGGAAAGTTGGACAGGTTTCACGCCAATGTGTGGCGTAGGACGGTAGGAAACCGTGCTCAAAATTTTTGATGTATGGCATGATCAACAAATTCATTTAACTTTGCCGTACTGGCTTGGCACAAAATGACTAGCCTATATCATTTTATACCACTTACTTTAGCTTGTAGACACCCTAAAAGCCAAATAGGCTATTCATCAGCCAACAGAAACAAACAGTAACACACTATCATATAGCTTACATTTTTGACAGTGATACTGGGTTGTAAAAAGGTTAGCGTACCATGGTTTGGTGATGCATGACAATGCTTGGTGTAATTCTGTGGTGTATTGTACAGTACATCATGCAAACTTTCTAGTTTAGTTAGGAAGCAACCAATTTAAAATACTGTACCGTTAAATATCCAGTAAATTATCACATTTACAAATGTAGATCCTAGTGATAAAAGAGGGCATTGGCTAACTTTGAATTTGTTTTCATCTTTAGGAGGGCATGATCCAAAACCTGTCACACTTAAACTCAAAATCTTCAAAGTTGGTCAGATTGCTTTAGCTCACATTTTAGTACACTTTGTCAAGTGTCTGAAACCACACTTTTTTAAGGCAAACGCATCTCGTATTTGAGGGTCATGTGACCAAACATTACTAGATGAAATTTTGAGAGTGGCGGGATAGAAACATAGAAAAACCATGATGTTTGGATATGATTATGATAACCAAGTAAATAATATTTTACTTTTATTTTAAGTCAGTCTAGGTAAAACATTTGGAAAAAGATAATTTAACCCTAAAAAAGTGCCATTTTAATTTTAGGGGCACTTTGATTGGTCAAATTTTAAAGTGCCCATTTTTCCGTCCCGCCACCTCTCAAACCCCTTTTTTATTTGTCTACCATCGCCTTGTGATTTGATTCCATGAATATTTCGAAAAATTCAGCTTTTTTTAGCATACATTGTAATCACATATTCAGATTAATATAAAATGCACACATTTAATTGCTGATTAGGTTTTTCTTGCAGATGTTGTGACTTAAGTGTTTGTACTTTTCTAAAGTGCCACCTTCCAAGCCAGTGTTAGGAAATAGTTTTGTATTTTTCAGCAGCAAAAGACGAATTTTCACACAGATCTTTATGTTATTTTGAACTGTTATGGGAAAAGAAAAGGTTTTGAATAATCTCACTTGAGATCTTCCATTTTGCTTTTTTTGTTAGTAGTTCTGTGATGGACATTCAAATAAAAAGGCTCTAAAAATAGTCCACAGCATGACAAATGAACACAGCTTCAATTCAGTGTCATACTTGTGCCAGTACTGTAGCATTCTTTATTGAAACCAGCCAATCACTGTGTTCAGATACTGGTCACCTACAGTATCAAAGCTCTTTTTAATTTTTGCAAAATTGCCTTTGGAAGTGTTATTGTTGTCCATGTGCGTTGCAGTTGTAAATGCTTTATTGCGACCTCAATAAAACTTCTGAGACATGGCTCATTTCTTACTAAACCATATACTACAACAGCTTTCTGACAAGGTACAGTATCTTAAGAAATATTAATAAATTTGTCAATAGTGAATCCCTGTTTAAATGTTAGGAGAAAAAAATCTTTTATCAAGGATATGGAGAGAAATGTGGGGGAGGTTACAAAAAGAAAAGCCAAACAACAATCATAAAATGTTGAAGGAGGGGATCACTAGAGCAAGAAGTACAGTACCAAAGCATAATAGGCAACCAGTTTTCAATCTGTCAAAACAAAATCACAGCCAACTGAATAAAGCTGCAAAAAAGAGAACATTAAAGTTTACTTTTGGCTATTAAGTACGAAGGATGTTATAAAAAGTGGTGAATTGTACATTGCAAGCTTCATACTTGGTACAAAGGGAAACCAATTCTCGGAGGCTAGAAATGGATGATACTGATTGGTATGCTTAGAACAATGGCAATTAACATAGTTTATCTGCCATAACAAATACTGTAGTTACAGGTACCGGATATGTTAAGATTTTGTAAAAATTTGAAATACAACCTCTGAAGCAGAATTGCAGCATGCAAATTAAATTCAACGTAAATTTTAATAGAATTCCAGTTATAACATGTATGATCAAAGCTTTCTAAAATTAACAATAGTGTTGCATTATTCCTGGACTGAAAAACATTGGATTATTCCAGAAAATTTATGTTAAGTGGAACTCAGTTTGCCTCTTCATGAAAAGGTGAAATCTAATGAGCATTTTATGGTGATCAGATTAGAATTTTGTAGCAAAATCCTCCCGTTTCTCAACTGCCTGTAATACTGTTTCGTGTGTAGGCTAATATTAAATTTCGTAACACTAACATCTTTTTTTCCACTAACAATGTTTTTTGCAAACCTGTAAAAGTTGTTTGCTCATGGCTTTGACACATAACTGTTATGTTTTACATTTAAAAATGGAGAGAAAACATTAAATGTAAACTTTTCATACTGCTGACAATGTTTTAATATATTAGCACAAGCATTCCGTCCCTCCATTCAAGTTCTTCTTTTCAAGTGATTCTTTTTCAAAGAAGAAATCACCAAATTAATATCTATATAACTGTGCTTGGCAGAGCAATATTTGGGGTTTTTGTTGCAATGAGCAGAATTGTTGTTGAAGATTTAAGTTGAATTTTAGAAGCAATGTAAGTTTAGTGGTAACTTTTGACCATCAATTCATTCCGTCCCGCCACCAAAATGTAACACGTTCCCATGGCAACACATTTCACAGAAACTTTTCAACCTATATTCCAACTTATTACTCATGTCATTAACAAGTTTATAAAGTAGAAAGTCTGAGCTCATACTGCTGCAAAGTTGAGAAATATTCTACAAACAATTCAGTTTTCCGTCTCGCCACCAGAGGAAGGTTTTGGATCATGTCCAGGTCCACTTACTCTGGACATGCACATAATTGCTGTAGGACTACACTATGCATGTTTTGTCACTGTCAGCACCACAATGAACTACAGTAAGACCACACAACCTACACAACACCCTAATGGGCCACTTCCTTGCTAGATCAAGTCTGTTAAATGCATGTAAAACATTAGGCATCTTGATTAACAATTGGCCTAGTTATGACCCTAATTTCCTCCCCTGAAATAAAACTTACGTAGGCTGTAGCCCTAGGGGATGAAACTGGCACGACCAAATACTAACAGTCTTAACGGACCCGGCCTACACAGTAACGTTTGGTCCAGGTCTGGCCACTGTCAGTAGGCCTACATGTTTATATTCAGTGCACACATAGGACATGTACCTAGATAGGCCTATGTCTTAGGCCTGTAGGCCTTTATAGTGTATAGTCTAGCTAATATTATACTTTTGGGTACAGGTAGCCTATATCTGTACAGTATAGCTTAGGTTATGCACTAAAGGAATGTTAGAACTGCTGTGGATCTGGCTAACCATCACAAACATCCTACAGTCAGTAGTATTAGTCTAGTTTATAGACCAAGTTGGAGTATAAGCTAGGCTAGGGTTAGCCTAGGGTACCTAAGCCTAGTTCTCACGTACTCTTTGTTGTATGGGAAGCCTCACAGCGATCCAAATACTAGGTCAACAGACTGCGGACTAGGCTTGTATTATCTTCACAGCAGGTGTTGATTATGTGCGTCTCTTCGCGTGCATACTTCGTATATACTGCGAGTGCAGTCAGTTTGGGTGCAGGGGCAATACTGTTCAAGGACTAGTCTAGGCGGGCGGACGATGGATAGTACTACTACTCCAACTTTCAAGTCAAAGACCAAGTCTATGGCCTAATGTTAGAACTTACCAGCTAGGCTACCTGTACAGTAAGTTAGTACGCTTGTGTCGTCTCTGTCCCTCCCTGAGTCTGACCCTCCTGTTCTTTCTGTCGTCGTTTTATGACGAATCCTTCCACTTTGGGTAGATGTGGGTGTCACAATACGTTCTACATTCCGGCGTTCCTTGTTACGCAATTATTTTGCCTATGAAACGCAAGCTGAATAGTTACAGGGCATTAACAATGGGGATTAAATGGGTGAACGTAGAGAGGCAGGTGTAGCTAGGTGTTTGCGAGAAATTAGGAGAACACTTTGTTCCGAGTCAACATGAAGGAATAGCTGGCTAAAACTGAGAAATTAAGGAAGTCTCGACGAAATTCAAGTTGTTGCGGGAGGATAAGTCTGGGGACGAAATTAATGTCCGGGTGACCTACAGTATCCTAGGGAGGCAGCACTTAGTTTTTTAAAATACGTGAGGCTGTGGTGAGCCGTCGTTCTTCGGGAGCTTCCACGAGTTGCCAACGAGAGGAAGACGGGCGTGTCTTGGCCCATGAGTTGCATGACTGAGGAGCGAGTCAACCTCATTATTCTGCCAAAACGTGAGTTGGTGAGTTTATTTGTAAAAGATTTACGTGTAGAGAGATATAATGTAGTTTATTATAAGTAGAAGGGCATATTCGTCGTATATAGCCTACATGCAAGTTATTGTTACATTTGAGAGTAAAGAGAGATGGCGTATCTTTGTATGAGTTAGCGGTACTGTTTCCAAACTTGTGTGCAGAAATCAGAATAAAACGCGAGGTCAAAGTATAGCTGTTTATGTTTAAAATGTTAAGAAGTGATTCAATGTAATGTTTACACAACGTTTTATGGCAAGTTTACAAATATTTAACGCAGCTTGTAGTATAGTAGAGAGCTAGGGTGTGTATGATTTTAATATTTTGAAAGCCTAAGAAGAAAGAGATTTTATTATTCTGTAAAAGGATTCATGAAGAGGTGAAAAAAAATTATGTTAGGGGTTGGGGGATGCCTAGACTTTGAAGAGAAAATTGTGGGTGTGTCACGCAAAGTAAAGCCAGCTTTCAAGTGACTCTATATGAAAGAAAAAAGAGTTCGGAATGGGAATGAAACCATCGTCAAGTCAAATAAGAATTCAGTACCCTGGACTTAGTTTGGTTTAATTTACTCCACAGCGAGCCATTCAGGACACAGACCAGAGCCAGAGCAGACTCAAACAAAGCAGGACGATGAAGTGTCGGCGATCCTAGAAGGCTAGAAACAAAGCTAGATATATTTGAATTAGTGAACTGTACTATCAAAGACTCAAAGAACTTTATTGTTGAAAGAAGGTTTTATTGTTGAAAGAAAGGAGTTTGTATGGATACCTCTATGACGTCACATAAAGTGTAACGACCTGTGATTTGGAACCATCCGGAGAGGTCTAAATAAGTTTGGGGGATGCCGTAGTGTCCTTGAAAGATCTTTTCCTTTTCAGCCTTCGCAATTATTACCTAAAGCGTGGCACATATAAGCTTGAGAACCACCTAAAGCAGCATGCCAGAAAGTCGGTTCTCTTCAGCAATGACACCCTCTGGACGGAGATAACTAGTGCCAACTACTTTGACTTCAACATGGACAGCTGTATTTGAAGGCATTTATGTATGTGAACTGATCGGTTTTACATCTTTATAAGACTTAGTAGGCACTGGCATCCCTCCTACGTCGGCCGCTACACAGACGATGGACTGGCATACTTGAAAACGTTTTCCGGAAGACTTGCGTTAAAATGCTCAAGGATTTCATCAAACCTTTAGTGATTCTAGCTTCAAGATCACCATCGAGACCAACCACCATGTGATCAATTTCAAATGAAACCCCCTTGTCCATTAACCCTCAGTCCAATCACCAGCCATACATACACAAAAATATTCCTATGGTGCAGGGTTAAAGAATCTCGTTCCCTTGAAGGGAAATACTAAACACCAGCCGCTGTTTGCAAGACCGAAGTTTCCAGCAATAACGCAACTCCACACATACATAGGCATGTCTGGTGGCCCCTTCAAGGAGATCTAACAATAACCATAAGAGAGATATTAACTTAGCACGCAAAAAAGAAAAGAAAAAGGAACAGAGCCTTCCAAACATGTCTGGTCTCTCTGGCGGAGTGGTCGTGACTTCTCCATACTTTGGTACATTACTGGCAGAGTGGACATCCACAGGAACACTTCTGGCTTTTTGCAACCTTTGGCAAGCAGAAAGGCAAGCCATAATCAATCAAAGGTCAGCCAACCTCCTGAACAATAGTGTATACAGTGTGTATAATGTCATTCATGCGTAATTAAATGATGGTAAATACCTAATAATGAGTCAAAGGAGATTGGATATTTACTTACTATAACAAACGTCAAACCATAGTTCCATAGAGGGCGGATGGTCTGGCAACTTATTGTTAGTTTCGAAGTGATGTTTTTGTTCTCTAAAAACGACGGTCACGTGGTATTCAGAGTGCACACACTTTGTGGAGTGTACACGCGTATATGCAATCGTGTATACTTTTAATGACAGAAGCTGATGGCGCCCCTGACTTGAACAAAATGTTCTTGCAACACTGGGTTGAATTTAAGTTTTGTCTTCCTTTTAAAACATGTAGTATCCATATAAGGCGATAATTTGACAATTAACCAATGTGAAACCAGACGAAATCTGGATAAGCTCCGAAGTAAACATACGCACGTATATGCATGTATACGTACATAAAGCCTTTGTTAGAATATGCCAGGCCGGTGGCCGCCAGTTTGCCGCTGAACGGCGCTGATACAGTTATTAGAATAACAACCGCATTGAAAAATAATATACCGTGGCCGTCTAGAACAGTCATCTGAGACTGCCTCAACATAGAAGCACTATCTCTTGTTACAGAACAATAGGTTGCCAGACCATCCGCCTATATAGACTATGGTCAAACTTTGCGTTCAGATCATTGGGGTTTAAAGTACCCAGTTGAAAAATAAGTCTGTTTTCCGATCTCAATGGGTCAAAGTCATTGCCTTTTCACAGAAGAGCTCCCTGTGGCCGTGAAATCACTGATGTTACAGGGTGAGGGGGTTGAAGTGGGTGGCAATGGGAAAACCTGGTAGATGCAGACGAATAGATCGTAGCTGCTCAGTTATACGATCGGCTAATCGACGTTTGGTTTCGCCAAATTATATAGTAATTTGCAACGTTTACAAGCAATGATGTAGACTATATTGGTAGAAATACAAGTAAAGTAGTCATTGGAAGGATTTTCGGGGGCCCTGTATTTGTAAAAAATGCCAAAAGTAACAAATTTACAGGTATTACACCAATATCTGTTGCACGGAAGCCTGGATTGTTGGTTTGGATAGCAAGCGGATCAGAAGCTCTAACTAAATATTCACAGAGATTTCGCTGTCTCTTGTAAGCCGTTATGGGTAGGTCCTGAAAAATATCTTTGAAAGACTCGTCTTAGCTTAGAATTCTGAAATTCTTGTAGATAACCCGTCGTATGGGCTGTATCGACGGCTGAAACAGGAGGACCAGTGGGATACGATCAGAGCTGGGTTTGACACAGGACGGTTGTAGTGTGGTGTCCCTGTCTATAGATTTTATACGATCTCCGATCTAAAGCCCTATCTAATGTACAAGAGGGAAACCACGAGCCTTGAAAAATTTGCAAAATTCAGATGAAACATGATCGAAATCGTTGTTATTAGAACAAATTCTTCTGGCTCTTAAACTCTGCGTCATTTGTCTACTTTTTCTTGGTACTATTTCCATGCTACACAAAACTGTTCAAATATATATATATATATATATAGGTCTAAAGTTGTATTAACTGTTCGAATATATATATATATATATATATATGTGTATATATATATATATGTAGAAAGAAGGAAAGAAAAGTTGAAATGACTTCACAAAACTCCACCAATATGGTATAATAAAATGTATGAAATCCTAAGCTCTTTTACCCCTTCATGTAGGATCTTCAGAGATAAATGACACGAGCGTGTACAAAATTCGTCGATGCAAGAGAATTGGAGAGGTTGTCCTAGTAAACTACCAATTAAATCTGGCTGATGTCTTACACGCTTAAATAAACAATCTTAGATAAACAGTTCGTTAGATCATGGAGCTACTACAAATGGAGTGAAAGCAGCTTATTGCCCTTTGAAGTATTCATCAGTTTCGACATTCCAAAGCTCAAAAACCTCATCAGCTGCTACAAAGGGCTATAATCCAAGATTATGAAAGGATAAGCGATAGTTATAGGCAAAGATCTCTCGATCCGTATTAATACTTATACAGCCTCACTGCAGGCCAGTAGCCATGGGGGGCATTTGGGGGCCAGCCCCCCCCCCTCCGCTCAGGTCTCAGATCACATAATCAAAGCTGATTAATACTGTATCCCAAAAATCACTTACCCCCCCTTAACATGGCACGATGACTACCTATTACAGGTATATTATAGGCCTACTTTGCATTTAGAGGTATACATATAGTGGTGTGTTGCTGCTTTGGTTATGATTATTTCACATGGTCAATAATGTGGTAGGTGGGTTACAAATAAAGTCGGCATGTGAAAATTATGTAAAACGAACAGAATTATCTGTTAAGGGACCGCTTGTATTTACAGATAAAATAGTTTTCCTTAATGAGTAGTTGGTTTTCATGGGGGCATCAATAGAAGAGTGAAATTCTAAAAAATAATTTTACCACAAATACGAATACGTTTACTAACTTCCAGAACCCTGTGACGTTCATGTTTAATCTGGCTTTAATGTAACGTAACACAGTTTGCAAATTTTCTTGCGCTCCCTATGTACTGGTCATTACAATTACTACAGTTTAGAATGCATACAACATTTTTTGGCTTGCATGTTAAGTTAGCATTAATAAAAGTTCTAGATCTGTGGCAGAAAAATGAATTTTGTCACCTTGCATTAGTATAACACATATTTCACAACGAAAACGGTTACATTTACTGATTCGCGAAGTTGATTCGCTGTCTTCAAACTTAGCTTGGGTTAACATTCTTTTTTTTCAAATTCCATGTTTGTCGTTTGCCTATGACAAGTTTCACGTATTTTTTAACAGAATTTATTTTGACGTTACAGTTCAAAATGGGAATGTTATTGTATATTAACTTGAAAATTCCTGGATTTCTAGGCTTGAAGGTGGACACATAAGCGAGTGTGTCTGTAGTGTCCCTTTGTTTTTTCCACAATTACGTAAAATATGAACAGGGATACTTTCGGCCTTTTTGATTCCATGTTCAATTAATTTATGTAGATATCCTTCGTGAAGTTAGGAAAACTGATAATTTGTTAAGTCTTTTTGCACGCAAGTCTGGCGTTTTAACGATACGTCTAGCAGAGTTGTTACTTTGTTTCGCTTGCAGATTCTAGGATGACTGCTTTTGAAATGGAGGTATTGATTAGTGTCTGCCGATTTGTAGTAAATGTCTCTCAAAAGTTCTTCCTTTGACTTAATAACTAAAATATCAAGAAAAGGTAATTCCGTATCACTACAATGCATAGTAAATTTTATATCCTCATATAAACATTGTAAGATGTTGAGAAGAACATTTATGTTACCCCAGGCATTATTCCAATGAAACAGTCATCGAGATAACGTTTTCAAGATTTCACATACGCTGCTTTGACGATGGCTTCTAACTTCAATTACATTTCATTGTATACAATTGTTTTCGGGGAAAGCTAGAGTTAATTTAGCGTACGTGGGTGTCATTTTTGTTCCCATTGCGGTACCGTTGATCTGTTTGAAATTTAGGTCAATAAAGTAGTTATTGTTTAAAATAAGTAAGATACTGCCGATGATTAAGTCTTTTGGGATTCGATCAGGAAGGACTTCTGGATATTTTTCAATCCAATAAGTAATTGCTGCAATGCCCAAAAGTGGAATATTGCTGTACAGAATAACAACATCAAAGACTATCTTTGACTATTCTCTCTCACATCACAAATCTTTGTTTCAGCCTGATGTTTAAACTCAGTAACATCACTAGAATCTGCAAATCTTTGGACTTTGATACATGTCACTTGATAGTCTGTGCTTTGATTTTGACGAGGTTGGATTATGGCAATGGTCTTTTCTTTGGGACTTACATCTCAGACATTCAACGCCTGCAACGTGTCCAAAATTAGGCAGAAAAAGCTAATTAGCGGTGTTACTAAATATGAAAACGCATCACTCTGTCTTCATAAACTACATTGGCAACCGGTAAAACAGCGAGAAACTTTCAAAATCTTAGTTACTGTATTCCAGTGCTTCAAAGGATCTGCTCCGATCTATCGGTTATCTTGTTCTGCTCGTTACCAACTACCACGTGAAAACGCGAGTTTGGCATCTGACTTTACGCGACTAGCAGAACATTCAACATTAAAAGCACTCAAGACTGCCTACAAGCGAACTTTCACCTTTGCTGCCCTCAAATGTGGAATAGCCGCCCAGTATCGAAGAGAATCTGTGACTCCTTTCCTAAGTTCCAAAAATTTCTTAAATATTTTCTCTGTTAAAGAACACTTAAAGTTGCAATGTAGCTTATAAAAGGTTCTACTTTGTTTATATATGTACTTGTCTTTGTTCCTTTGGTTTGCTGTAATGCTCGTTGATCTCTATGAAAAGGCGCTATGTAAATGCAATGTATGTATGTATGTTGTATGTATGTATGTATGTATGTATGCATGTATGTATGTATGTATGTATGTATGCGCCTAAGCTGTGTCTGGGTCGCAGCTAGTATGTATGTATATATGTGTGAGCCTGGCCTGGGTGTGCATGTCTGAGGCTGCTATGGGCATGTGTGTGCACTCACAGACACTTCCTTAGCGGCACATGGGCAG
>WURT03505970.1:0-18630 GCA_009936505.3 Holothuria glaberrima | reverse complement strand
TTGTAGGATTTATCTAAAAACTACGGTAAACGAGCCAACATCTCAATCTATCTATCCAGATTGCAACACTGTTGGGTAATGGCTAAGCTATCTACACGGATGATAGGGTCATGGCTACTCTTGAGACTCTCTATCAAACCGAAAATAATCCTGGAAAGATATCTCATAGTAGTTGTTTCTTTCAATATGAGAGAAAGAACTTAGCAATATGTTATTTGTTCTTGATTTCTGTATAAAACATAATATTTTCTATTAAACATTTTGCCGCAACTACACGTCTCGCAATGTCTCAATGCAAAAATCACAAATCTTCCAATAATGTATCGCAATAACGCCCAATATGTTCGGCGCTGATGAGGAAGGCTAATGCAATAACTGGAAAATATATGAACGACCTTTGTGTGCATATTAACGAAGAAGCGTTACCCATGTATATAAACTGTAATACTTGCAACTTCACCACAATTATCCACTTATTAACTATTGATGATGAAACTTTATCCCAAATGTACTGGGGATGTGCACCTCGGGAGTTTTCGTTAAGGCACGTTAATATATGTGGTAATAAAGAAACAATATCAAGAAGTGAAATTTCTGATAATTAACTTAAGCATTGCTTGATCAAAAAATGTACTTATAAAGTTGCCTGTATTTCAACCTCCATTGATGTCGGCACTAATACAACGTCAAGACGATAAAAGACAAATTACAAAAGCAATACGGATATTACAGGGTAGGGCAAGACGCTTATCGTAGATATATATATATATATATATTGTGGTGTAAACGAAGGGATAAGTTCTTGGTCTTCGTATGTGGTATAAACAGTGCAAATGTACCCACGTGGAAGGAATTATGGCAAGCCAAGTATAACATGAATTTAAAGGGGTTAAGTTAAATCGAATGAACAACAAACAACTGGACGACCATACACAACAGAAATACGTATCAAGAACCGTTTCCGAATTTCTTCAAACCCTTCAACAGTAAGTAATAGATGATAAGTCACATTTTACTCAATCCTTCGCCTTCCATAACTTTGCTTGACATCAAACCCCATTTAGAATATTAAGAAGAAGCCCTTGAATTAGATAACAGGTTTCCTAAATATTTTCTTCTGTGAAAGGTCAAGGATCATTGCTAACAGTTCCAGTCGGTATTCAATGTAAACTATCTATTGTTGATAAGAAGGTAATTGTTTACACTTCAAATAAAACAACAAAAGATCTCTAGACCTAAAGAAGGGCATATATATCTTACGGTTAGAGTTACTGCCAAGTAGGTAGCACTATGATTAAAAAAAATCAATTCTAAGGGATATGAACGCGAGTTGCTTGAAGGCAACTTCATGGCAAATAAAGTAACCAGCAAACAGTAACCTTAGGTCTGTTTGCTGGTGTTGTACCGATATTGCAAGTAGCCGATATTACCGATACCGATATTTCAGTCCTCAACATCGGCCAATACCGATCCGATACTGGGAAATAGGCATTCTGCATACTAACCATAGGCCACCGGCTACCGCAACTTGCATTAAAACACTCCAAAAGTGTACTATTTTTGTGACATGTAGGACGACAAACATCGGTTAGGTGATATCGGCAATAAAGCTAAATTGTACAGGTACCGATACTGGACGAAAATGGAGAATATCGGCCGACATATTCCTTTGGGCAATACCGATGATCGGTCCAACACTAGTTTTTACTGCCAGTATACATTACAACGTTGGTCAATACATGTATATAAGACACATTTACACTAAGAAAACAGTTGTAAATGATACAATAGATAACTCTACCAATATGAAGACAAAAAGACATTAAACAAAGGAAAGAATAATTACTAAATAATTCAACAATTAACACAAATTTTGCCCATTAGCTTCGCAAACTATGTCCGGTAGCGTGTTTATTGGCCACGTGTTGACATCACGTGAATATCCTTCATTACAGCTCCAGCTGCCTTTTTTGTTCTACATCCTCCTCCCTTGGGCAGCCATGATCCAGGCCCGTAGCAGGGGGAAGCCCCCTAAAAATATTTTCGCCCCCTAGAAGTTCAAGTTGCCATTGAGTTATTACATTTTTACAAATTTGCCCCTTAAAATTTTTTTCGTCACCTGGAAGTCATTTCGGTCTCCTTCAGTACCTTGTCTGGCTACGAACCTGTCATGATCTCTAAAGTAAATGCGACTCTCTGTGTTCTAATGATAGATTTAGGACAGATAAGGACATATTTGCAACATACAGATAATAAATTTATGGGTGTGAGGTTATCACTTAAAGTTTTAACTTTATGGAGATGAATTTTGTTCTGTCAACATGAATAACCTAAGCGTGTGCGTCCCTGTTTTTTTTAACATTGTACGTGTGTTGATATAAACCAGGAGCTATCGGATGATCTCCAATGTCCCGCTTTATTCGCCCCTGGAACACTTCACTTGGTCTATAAGCACTCATATTGATGTCATTCTTAATTGCTGATTTGTCATTACGCGTTTAAACGAGATACTGAGTTAAATCAAAATATCTAGAAAGAATATCAGCTACAAAGATTTGGTATTTCATTAGATAAAAGAATTGCTTCCAAAGTCTATTGTCCGACGATTGTCTGTTTGTGTGGTAAGATAACACTTTATACTAAAACAAAAGATATTTTAATGATGAATTCAAAGTTCGGTAATTATTACTATTAACTATGCTACTTTTATCTTTAATATCTTACTGTAAGAGGTGTAACGTTTAACGACAATCGCTTACCCAATATTACCTCCAGTGCATGCTTTGCTATAGCCTCGTAAAGGAGTTTAGTTAGAGCTACCATTTTAGATTTCCTAGAATAACATTTTGTCAGAAAAATTCATCCTAAGGATTTCTGTTAAAAAGTCTAAATCTTCATATCAACCTCTTTTGGATATTTTAACTGTTTCAGAAGTTTAAGAAGAAAAAGGAAGAAGCTTTTAATTTATATGGTGTAGAGTTTCGGATACATTAAGTGTGGCATTTATGACGACATGACTTAAGCCCAGCCCTATACTGCAGATCTGGATTTATTTTTCAGTATCTGTGTGGTATAACTCTTACAAATCATAATGCAACCAAGGAACTATATTACATGGTTATCCTGTGTAGCGCTGTTGTGTATTTTAAATGCAGGTGAGCTGGTGCAGATTACTATACCTTCTAAAAGCTACGATATTTTTCTTTTCATTCTAAATACATTAGACGTTGCCTATATTTTAAGTACTTTTGCCCACATATTTGTTCTGCTTCTAAAATTTGTACATGACACTAAACAGCCTAGTTTCATAAGATAATCTATAGAAGGAAAATTCGAACCAGAATGGAGCGGGTGCCCCAAAAGGGACTGCATTTTAACCATTTGGTTGTCACGAGATCATTGGTCTCTAAACTTTAAACAGTCTTAAAAATGTTCGCCAATTTGAAGCGAATGTTTCATATTGAGAATCAAATTGTACTATATTAAATTGCATACACTGTGTGGTAGTTATGTAGGCCTATGACCATGGAGCTAATACTTGGACAGGAGAAGAAACTTCACAAATCCATTTGAAGACGACGATCATGCTCAGAAAGTCAAACTCATGAAACTAACACCACTAATTCATCTCAATTTGTACTTCAATGAAAATTCAATAAGCTTCAACGGTTTAAGCAGCTAAGCACAATAGGTACGTGTCGTCTGCTACATCTTGAAGAGGAGATCGTCTTATTTTGCCTATGACTTCAGCATTGCCAGTCGCTTTAAATGAAAATTAAATTGTTCGTTTCGTCGCGTCGTGTCGCTCATACTTAGTGACGCATGGATTCCTTGTTACACGCTGACCATGTATCAAATCCTTCGCATAATTCCCAATTATGCTCAAATTGGTCAAAATTCATCTGCAAAGTATAGACTCGCAAATAGTCGGCTCATTTTCATATGGCTTTAACATTACTCCTAGCATCAGCATCTATTCTTTCGAAGCAATAACCTGTCGTTTTGATTTTTTCTTATTTAGCTGTCGGCAACTTCCTCGGCATCAAATGATTGTTCTATTTAACCCATTTGTTAGGGTATCAGTAAAAAATGAATGAGGTTTCCAGTGATAAAAAGTGTAAATTGTTAGTGAGAAACAAAAGAACCGAAAAGCCGTAAGTCTCTTCAACGATCATTACAGGATTATCTCCTCACGCATGTCTGGGTCTAATTGGATTAGCACAAGTTAAAGTTGAACTTGCGGCGGGTATGGAACAACTTTCTGACGTAGAGGGACAAAATCCACACATAATTCTTTACTGTTTTTTTTTTGGGGGGGGGATTTATGGTTGTGGATGTGGATTAATACAGCCTTGTCTATTTTCATTTTTAGTTCTAGTATCATGTTTTTAACTTTACCTTCATTAATTAACATGATGTACAAAAATGTAATTGGTATCCTAGGACCACGAAGCACTGGGACCTTGGTGCCTTTGGATTCTTTGACCCTAAGTATGATGTAGTGCCGCGTCAATTTGATGTTCTCAAAAACACATTTTGGCCCTAGGAAGTTAAATCCCATCCTCAGTAACATCTTGTGTTTGGAAGATAGAATCTTTTACGCTTCCAGTTTCTGAAGTACACGAAGGAGAATGTGTGATGTTTTGTTTTAATGTGAACTATTTCTCTCGTTGCAATGACCTACTCATCATCAGCATTAATCCTCAAGGACAGCGATTTGTTCTCAATATTGATGGGGGGGGGGGGGGACATGACCCCATTTTCAAATCATTTGCTGTGTGAAAATCAAAGTCAATGGACGATTGCTCAAATATTGGGGACATGTCCCCCTGTCCCCCGGGATCGCCGTCCATGTTAATCCTTAATCCTTCCATACAGTCATCAAACATTCAATATTAAGAGGAAGAAAGTAAAGAAATTTGATGTTCAATGTTTGATTGCGTTAAGTCTGTCCTTAGTATTATATTAAAAGCAAGAAATTTGAAAAGGAGTACTTATATGCAAAGCGGCGGCGTTATGGTTTTAAAAGTGGGGGAAAGGGGCATGAATTTGGGGGATCGCAAACAATTGCGTGTGTGCATTGCTCATGTACGCTGTATACCTTTGTGCAGGAACGAACTGGGGGAAAGTGAGGGCAGAGACCCTGACATGGAAGAAAATCCCGATTCCCTCACTTGATGACGCCGCTGCTCCTGTAAGTTCACAACAATTTCAAACGGCATGTGCACGTAATGTGCAGTGATGAGGTCCACAAAACAGTGTTGCAGAGCTTGTGGTATGGAAAGCACAAAGTTCGATAAGGTAGCTCTCTAACTGACCAGATGTTTTGTTTTGGCAAAACTTTTAACAATTACCTGCTCTTTAAACCAAAAATGCACTCATCGTAGTTGGTTCTGACTATTATAGATCGAGTCATGAAAGCAAACTGCAAGTAACAGTATCCCTTAAAAAGGTGAGATTTTTCGTTAAACTCATCCCTACGAAAAAAAAAAACAACGTCGGCAGTCCCGTTGGGGAAGAAATCACGCATGTTGAAACCGCGAGGGAAACTGAATACCATGCCGAGCAAACGAAGGCTTTCGATTAGCCCGCTGCTACATAAAAATTGTGGCCGCAAGTTACTGTGACTTTGAAGGGGGGGGGACCGCTATACATGCTGTATTCGAATAGATACAAAGTGCGGGTTTAACTGAACAGATTAAAGATTCAAGTAAAGTAAAATGGAAGAACACCTCAATTATTACTTTCGTTGACTCACATTATTAAGTTGTTCTTGTTCTAAGATCTCAAAGGCATTGAAGTGACGGGCAAAACCAATCCATTTAATTAATGAATCCCAAAATGATTTAACCACCTTTAGCCGTACTACATTTCACAAACTCTTCCCTTTAAATACTCTTTGATATCCATCTAATGTCAACATCCGTTTATTGAAAAACTGTACTTTAAACATCATCCAAAATTATTTTAAGCACAACGTTTGAAGGAGTCGCTTTGGGGTAGAAGAAGATTAAGCTAATATCGGTGAGCTACCATGTAAAAAATGCACGGTTGCCGATAGGTGCCAGAATAACAGTGTGCTCTGCTCTGTGAGTGTGCATATCATACTACAGTCATTTTCAAAGTTTATTCAGTTTATCTTAGTATTTTACAATCTACAGCTAGACAATCCAAATCGATTGAATTCATTATACTCACATCGGTTTTTCTATCGTTTCTAGTATTGACTGTGTGTTTGATTTCTTGCAACTATGCCTGTCTTATCTCTGTTTTTAAATGTGTTCTGTAATTCATTTAATATAATTGTAAGGGTGAGAGAGAATTTGATTAATTTTCTGTATTTTTTATTCTTCAAGAGGAATTAAATCTTTCTTTTAATGCGTTCTTCTTTCGTCTATAGCTGTTACAAGATGACGCCACTTTCTCGTTTTTCATACTCTTTTTATCCTTTTATTTATACGATCGAAACCCCTGAGATAATTCCTCTTTAACTGAGCCCTCACCCTCTCCTCCGTACTTTTGTTGTTTTGTAGCTTTGTTGTTTATAGATAAATAAAAGCAAATGCCTAAGTAATTTATAAAAACACAGATATCATAAGTAAATTAACTTCTCATTTTACTCAAATTACAGCTAACGCCTTATATGAATGCGATTTCCAGACCGATCTTTGTGGTTATGTACAGAGCAAAGATGATAATATGGACTGGACTAGGTTCAAGGGGTCCACCAGCTCAGTCGATACAGGGCCCACAGTAGATCACACGTTGAAAACAGGTAAGTTACCCTAATTGCTGTCGTATATTGCGTATGACGAAATGTTTAATGCTCCTCTCACACTTTCGCGATTTTCAACACAATATATAACGAGCTCTGACACCACCTTGGAGCTCTTGTCATATCGTCCTCAGCACGCACTAATCTCGAGATAAGCTCGGCATACGTCGTAATACATTTGATCACACCCTGAACAGATCGTGCTTGTTGGTGGACACGGGGGCGTATATACATAAATTCTCAGGGAGGGGGTGATCTATTTTGGAACCAACTCCCATTGACATAGTTGTACGATCCGAATTTCCTAGATAATTACAATGTACAGGAGGTTAGTAATCAGTGGCGTATCCAGGATCTCTCTCAAGGTGGGGGGGGGGCATGCAGTGTGTTGTGTGATCGCCGGTCTGGGGGAGGGGTCTAAGGACACCCCTCCCCTTTGAAAAGTTTAGAAAAATTGGGTGTCCTTACATGCAATTTGGTGCCACATAAGCTACCTTCTAAAGTAAAATTTGTGTTACAAAATTTACGTATTTTTACGAACTAAAAAGAAAAAAATTGGCATCAGTGAGGAGGCCATGGGGAGGACCCACCCCCTTTGAAAATTTTTGAAAAATTTGGCGTCCTTACATGCAATCTGGTGCATATATGCTACCTTTCGAAGTAAAATTTGTGTTACAAAATTTACTTATTTTTAGGAACTAAAACAAATTGGCATCCGTGAGGGGGGCCATGGCCCAACCCCCCCCCCGCGTACGCCACTGGTAGTAATAATCATAGGCGTACGGGACTCTCCCAATTTTTGGGCAGAAAATTTTTGGCCCGATTCTCAAAAAGTTGCCCGAAATTCGTTGCAGTTCAGGTGCATAAAGTAGACCACTAAACCACTACATGTGCGCTAAGCGGGCAAAAATTTTTGCACATTTTTCGGGCAATCGATCAAAAATTCGCTAACTCAGTAGAAAATTCGGGTAATCGTTTCACTTTTACTTCATCTCTGCCGGAATTTCAATTTGAGTAAGGTATCAAATGTTATTCATGTCTCTTCTACCGTTACAAAGGCATACTGAACTGGATTTAAGACCGACTTTTTGGTGCTCAGAGACCGACTTTTGATTTTCACTGGGGATCCCCCCCCCCCGTATTTACGCCCCTGGGTGGACAGCCGAAAATTTTTAAACATGCCCAAAAGTTTTGGCGACATCTTGTGTCAGCTTCATGTGCACTTGTTGTTGTGTTCTAGATAAATCGTGTTGTGTTCGTGACACATTTTGGCACGTGTTGTGACTACGATCAGTCAGAGCTGCTACATATCGTGTTTAACATCACGAAAGTGTGCAAATAGCATAACAACCACGGAGACGCACGATCAAGTGACGTCGGTGAAACACGTCTACGGGCAACTCATCCTTGCATGAAAAGATTTGATACTTCATCAGTTACTTAAAATCTTGTAAAAACAAGTTAATATCTGTGTAGAATACCTTGTTAAAATTAGAAAATTAAGTTCAATCTATGATTAGTATAATCCAATCCTGTCCAATTTGTCTTGTAAGTTATACCCAGCCTATTACAAATTGCAAATTAGTCACCTGGTACTGCACAACAATGCAAAATCCCACACAAAATGCCTTGTGTAGATAAATTGCATCAATACCAGAATATCGTATTCAACAGTGTTTAATTCAAAAATTCTCCAGGACAGGAACCCCAGATGCCTGTTCTTCTCATTATAAAAGATGCATTTCGTAATCAATGCAGAGCTAGGTAGCATAGTCTAATCAAAAATTACACTTCATAACCATGGATAATTCCATGCAAATGGTTTTGTATTCATCGTGATTTCCAGCGAACAGACAGTTGATTTTATCAGTCTTTAACATTACAATCAGGCCCGTAGCCAGGGGGGGGGGGGCTGGGGCGAGTCCTTCTGAAAAATGTATCCCCAGAGTTTCAAGTTGCTATTGGCTAAGCTTATACATTTTTACACATTTGGCCCCCTAAAAAAATTTTCCCGAGGGAAGCATTTCGCCCCCTTCAGTAGGCTAGGTTGTCTGGGTACGGGCTATCGGATGAGTTTCCCTAGAAGACCCCATTCTCCTCCCCTTCGGGGCTTTACACCCTCAAAGCTTGTAGGTTCAGGCTTCACCACTCTCGCAAAGTGTGTCACTCTTATGTAAATTCCAAAATTCATGTCTCACAGATAACAAGAAAAATTAGTTTTTGTGTCTGAAGTGAGCCCGATTATACTAAAAATAGCTTTTGAAGAAAACACATGTAACATACGTTTTCTTGGAATTATTGAGGAAGGGAACTAAGAAAAGACTTTAACACCAAGATAGGAACTGTGTGGAAAAGAGAGTAGCATTGGCTTATAAGTTGATTTACCTGTACCACTAGCATGTAAATTTATCACCTTTATTAAAATTATATCGTGGAATCGTCTACATTGAAATCCGGCAGTAGATAACGCAAATGAAAGAATGCATCTATCATGATTGACAGAATTCGAAAATTATGGTTTAAAGCAAACAGCAAGAAGACTGACATTTGGTGATAATTGTGGTACCAATTAATGCGAACAAGTGAAGTCACTGACGGAAAAAAATATTTTTATATTGTCTTACACAGACCTGAACTCAGGATCATAGAGGATCAAATGTGTACTACTAACATACAGCTATCGAAACACTTATGGTGAAATTTCATCAAAGGTCAAATTCAGAGGACACTATGTTACTCATCACATTGCTTTAGTACATGACCTAGCTGCCACGTGTGTTTTTTTGTCCCCCAGAACGTGGTTGCCTTTTGGTTGACTTCTGCGCGCGTGAAACCTCCCTATATCTGCTTCTCGCTCTCCCATTTTCGAAAAACAATGTCTTCGCCACTGTATAAAAAGTTAAAAATAAAAAACACCTCAGAATGATAAATATTAACTTATAATCGGGGTGAACCGACTCTAACCGAGTGGTTAGAGCATCCGACTTGCAGTCGGAAGGTCGGGGGTTCGAACCCTGACCGGGTTATACCAAAGACTTTAAAAATGGAACCTACTGCCATTGTGCTTGGTGCTCAGCATAGGCAATGGAGTAGGGGAAACAAGCCAGTGAGCCACAACTGCAAAAAAGGCCGTGGCCGGCCCGACTAAAACCAATTGGTTAGAAACTGAGCCTTAAAACCTCATCTACCTAACTAACTTATAACAGGGGTTGGAACGGTTATCGGCATCCAATATCGGTATCGGCCGATATTCCCCATTTTTACCATGTAACGGTATCGGCAAAATTTACCAATGCCGATATTACCTAACCGATATTTATCGTCCCATATGTTATGAAAATGGTAAACATTTAAGAATTTTTGAATGCAAGGTGCAATATTTTACTCCATTAAGGTAGAAGAACACTCCATCGTGGTTCTCCGAAGCTTATGGTTAGTTGCAGAATACCTGCTTACCACATATCGGTATCGGATCGGTATCTGCCGTGATTGAGAATTGAAATATCGGTCATCTCGGCTTCTTGCAATGTCGGTACAACAATCTTTGCCACTTAATAAAAAGTGTTAATTGAAAAATAACATCAGAATGATGAAAATGAACTCATAACATTAACATCAGCAACGCTCACATCAGGTTCAAATGATAATTAACATATTAATTTCAATAGCAAACACTCCCAAATTACTGAATTAACACAGTTAAGCTAAAAATGTGCACATATAGAAACACGAAAAATGAATTAAACAAAAATAATAGTATGTCTTGACATAACTTTTTTTCGTTTGGATTTAGCAACCACAGTTGGTCTTAAATTTGGAACCCCTCTGGGATGTAAATATCACATCATAAGTAAATTAAAATCAGTGGGGAAGGTAGCAAAAATAAATGTGCCAGCCCCTCTGCAACTGCAACAAATAAAAAAAAAAAACAAGCAGCTTCGATAGTTCGCTTCCCACTAGTCACATTTGACTCGCTTACCTCCAAAAGCCTGTCAAATTTCTTTTGGTAATTAAAGTTCGGAAGACAGTCGGACTATCGGGTCGGTTCTCAATTGGAAGATCTTAAATGATCATCAACAATACATTTCCCTAGAGCTGATGGTCACACGTGTTTCTGGAGATTTCAGCTATAATTAAAATTAAAAATATTACAAGGCCCAACTCGACAATCCCATCTTTGATTGAATCTAACAAGAATTGCCCGAGATATTACATAAAACATCAATCTTTTCAATTAAGTTTAAAGCCCTTCTTCAAACTGTAAATTATATTTTCATATTTTTATAATTTCCATTTTCGTTTTTCCTCAAAGCCGATGGCTATTACGTTTATCTGGAGACTTCATCTGGATCAACAAATTACAAAGCCCGACTAGAGAGTCCATCTTTGACCGCATCTAACAAGTATTGTTTGGAGTTCTACTACCATATGTACGGCGCCACTATGGGTACATTAAATGTGTATGCTAAGACTACTTCTCTTGGCTCAGCAATATGGACGAGAACGGGAACCCAAGGAGATCGATGGATTCTGGCCCAAGTACCCTTTAAAACTTCTACGACAACCAAAGTAAGATGAAAAAATGCTTTCATGCGTGTGACTAAAATATGGGAATGGTTTATGTTTTGAATAAGATTTTCTTTTTCAGAACTGATCATGATCGTCTGATCATACTTTGTATATACTGTTTCAGAAAACACGGTGTTACTACATGGTTTAACCACTCCCTGGTATAACGAGGGTTTTCATATAGGGCTCTCTTACTTAAATTTTTCTCTCTCTTATTTACGAAGCTATGTACATAACATAAAACTTTTGCAATAAGTGCTTCGGATCCTGTTGTTTTCGGGGTATGCTATGTGCTGTTTTTTTTAAGGTGTTGACAGGTGGTGTGAGGTAGGTTCGACATTTAAAGGAAATGTAAGTCAGAGGCAAACGAAGAGTTTCGACTTCCAATGCAGCGATTTAATTAAAATAAAGTTTATTTAACCTCATTTCATGTACTTCGCTTAGCGGACTCTGTTTGCTCAGCTACTCAGCTTCCATGACTGAACAAGGAATATGCCGTACAGCCTGCTACGTACGCAACATTACATGTAGGAGAATGCATGGTCCTACAGGTGCAATTGTCAAAACCAATTATTTGGTAAACAGACCGAATGATATCGCCATGTGACATTCGATTTTTGAGATTTTTGGAAGAGCACTATGGTTCCATAGGCCCAAGTAACAAACAGCCTTCGAAAATATTTGTCGGTTTTCACCGGAGATTCTTGTCAGTAGGCTTATGTCAGTTTGTAAGCAGATCACGTTGAGTTTGATAAACCTGAGTAAGATTAAGAGTTTTCAAACCTGTTGCTAGTGTCTTAATTCCGTGTGACGTTAGATAAAGTTCCAGCTATCCACTACCCCGCGGAGCGGACTCTGTTTGCTCAGCTCCTCAGCTTCACAAACCACCGTCCGCCAAAGCGAAGAGGCCTGCGTCCAATTTTAGACGCAAACTTTATTACCATATTATGACTTATTCATGTGCTCTCTCATTATTCACGCGATTGAGTGAGTGTGTGCAATCCTGTAATCGTAAACTGAAGGCCTAGACTGAAACCTGAGAAGTCCTATCATTACTGTGTTCCATAATCACCTGTGCAGTGGGTACTACAAGGGAGTGGGTATTACAATTACATACCAACTCTCTGGGTGGCATAGGCTACCGCATGATGTAAGCCGGATCAGATGTTGTCTTGTTGTGAATATTCAAGCTATCCGCTTGTTTGTGATCTTATTTAATGTTCTTTTACTAAGATCGTTTACGAAGCCGTTCGTGGGACCAGCTTTACAAGCGACATAGCTCTGGATGATGTTGGTATCGTCCCCGGGGACTGTCCAATACGTGGAATTGATGACTGTGATTTTGAAAATACTGTAATATGTGGCTATACACAGGACTTAACTGACGACTTTGATTGGACACGGAGAAGCGGCAGTACGCCCTCTGCTGGGACAGGTCCATCAATAGACTACACATTTGGCACCGCAACTGGTAAGAAATGATATTATAGCAATGTTGTTAAGCTAACATGTTTGGAGAAAAAATAAGTGTAAACTCACTAAGCTGTCTTAAACAACAATACATAAAGGTTGATGATATAAAGGTGGCAATCGGTATAAATATTTAGTATATGTATGCCATGTTTGTTCTTATTATATATCTCAACTTAAATTTATACATCAAAAAATTTAGAATATGGCAATCATTGCTCCACCCCACGGACGTCATATATATATATATATATACATATATATATATATATATATAGACAAAGCATATTGCACTGACGTCCTATGCGTTAATTTTTGCCACAGTACGTGAACGTAAAAGTTTGGACTTGCTCAGGTGGTTAGGTATCGATAATTTGTGTGAGAAACTTGTAATATTTTCGAAAGATTGTAAATTTAGGTCAAATTCAACAAAAAGAATAAAGGACTGCCATATTGTTCTTCCAATCATGCTTGTATTTTGTTTGAAATGTCTCAGATAAAAATTTTGCAAATGATATAGTAGCAGGGCGGTCATCTTGGTAAGCATAAATTTGTTCTCACGGTTGCAACCGTATTATCGCTTGATCCTCTGCCCATATATATGTGAAGTCCGTGGTTCAACCCTACGTCAATAATTTATTCCATCCCAGACATTTGTTCAATTTCTTTAAAATGGAATAGGAGGCTACCTTATATTTTTCTCTTCAACCACTCTCATTCCACGCTTTTGCCTTCTCATTATATTAAAATGCATAGATAATCATGGGGAAAGAACCACTTCTTACAGAGAGTTTTGTGAGAAGTGTGATAATGTATTTAACATGATCTGTCAAAATAACACAATCATCAAATTCTTCAAAGTGTTATTTTTTAACAATGATATCAGTTATTAAGTGATGTAAGCGTTCTCTTCTAAATTAAGGAAACGGGTGAATATTTTATATCTCTGGATAAAAATATGTCATGAAGATTAAAGCTGAACCACTGAATTTCTTTTCAACCTTTGAAAAACATTTTCTTCCCTTTTCATTAACTAGACTTCAGAGAAGTATTTTTAATAACTCCTTTTTGCATGATGGTACATTTCGTGAGATAAAGGGTGAACGAGTGCATAGGCGTACTAGGCGGGAGAGGGGTGGGGGAATTTTTTTCGGGAAAAACACATCTTGTAACTTGTAATAACGAAATCATCAAAATTCCAAGCCAAAGCCCCTGGAGCCCTGTCCTGATTAAAAGTAGACTGTATGCTTATCCTGAAAGTGCATGAATGTATGGGGCATAACTTAAAAAATTGTCTGTGTAGGCATTCAATGTTAACACTTCTTTCTTTCAAATAATAGGCGCACAACACATGAAGCACACGATTATATGTCATAGTTTCTCCATGAATAGACAAGATAATTGCACACAATAAGTAAGGTCTCGTCTCTTTTCTCGACGTCCCTTCTACCCTAAGTTTTGCAAAATTTACTATTACCTTTCTTGACAAAACTGTTATTATATTTATGAGGCCATGCAATAAATGCGAATTCATTTGAAAAGAAAATTTACGTCTACCACATATGAGGGAAAACAACTCAGGAAAATGTCCAAAAACGTTAACAGCTTACCAAATGTGTGTATTTGTGTGTGGATGGAGGAAGGGGAAGGCGTTAAATGGGGGGGGGGCGTAATCTTCACCAGAAATAATTTCAAGCGTAAATTGCACAGCCCTACTAGGTAGAGACCTAGTCTTTTTAGTAGGCCCTGCACTGTACCAGCACTTGGGTTAGTTTGACACAAAATTGGGTCGGGGGAAGCGATTAAAATTATTGGGTAAAATAATGACCCAAATAAGGCTTCATCTGACCTAATTGGGGTTAATATTTGACCTAGAATGTTGATTTAGTTCTCTCGTAACCCATGCGTTTTTAGAATGTGGACTACTTGGAATTCCCGATAATCAGTGGTACAATTTGATGCCTGTTCCCAAGGTTTTAATCCATTTGACGGCTGTTTCCACCATTTTTGAGTTTGATTTCATTAAATCAGCCGTTAAAAGCTTTGGAATCAAACACGAGACTAACATTTTTGTTAGACTTCTGGAAAAAAAAATAGGCTGGGACAAATAACATGATATATCCACACTTTCAAAAGTAAGAGGGGAGGGGCTTTGCTCAAGGAAGTTTTGAATTTATGTGAGATAAACAAAAACGCGCTCAGCATGCAAAGTGTAGAAACTGTACCTAATTTTGTGACAGATTGTAGAACAATCACAATAAAAAAAAGACGGTGTACATGCTGTTCAAGGCACAATACTACATGTAAGATCCCTCCGTATACATCTTTTAGATCTATGAAGGGATAATTTGAATATTTTCGAAAATAAACTCAATTTTTGGCAAGTATTTTAGGTACGAGAGTATCACAGTTTATACCCATATTTTCAGGATGTGTGCAAAATTGCAATAAAGGCGTTTTAGGCAGCCTAGTTCTCAGTCACGTGTGTTGAAACGTTACGTAGGATTGGTTGACGGCACAAATATGCATACTGCTTGACGTCTGTTGACACATGTAACACTTTTCCTCCCTGTTTGCATTAGGCCCGAGCAGTTGGCGCACGTTTTTGCATCACGTATTGCCATATGGGCCTGCGATGTATATGGGACGAAGGGAAATTAGCTGCTCAAAGTGACATACAAGGCACTTTGCTGGGCTAGTTTGTGTCGTATAATTGTGACTAGCCAATCACTTTAAAATAATATGTTACTCTCTCTCTGTTCTAAATTTCTGACGCTACTTAATAAGGCATAAATAATATTCAATCTTATATTATATTATATTCAATATTATATTCAAACTTACTAAAATGTGGTAACTTATAATAAATGTCGCTTACTATCATCAGGCAGCTATATGTACACGGAGGTGGATAAGATACCAGCTGGAAGCATCGCTCGACTCAACTCTGTTTCACTGAATCCAGCCGAGTGGGGAGAGTCTTTATGTTGGACATTTCGCTATCACATGTATGGTACGGATATCGGTACCCTTAATGTCAAGGTAAGCGTCTGCAAGATTAGGGAGTTCACGGTTACGTCACTGGTTGGCATTGGTTGGCATAGAGCATGCGCAAAAACAAATGCGTTTACGTTCGGTGTTGCGCGTGTAAACGCTTGTGCGATTGCACGCAGAAAGTAGACGAATTGGAATCTACCTTGCATTGTGACGACAGTGTAAGCGCGCCTTACAAACTCTTTTACCGACACGCAGTGACGTCTTTGTTTGTAAACAGTGAATGAGTGTATAATTCAATTTCTGTGAACTATTTAATTATTACAATTCTACATACGATTTGTTTTTCTAAACAAATGTTATATCCTCAGGAGATATCAAATTCACTAGATGAGTAGTAATTAAAATCAATTAGCTCATTTGATTTAGTTGAAAAGTGCCACCTTATAGTAAGCGAACAATTTATCAAAAATATATCCCACTAACTTGTAAATGTTTTATCATTACTAGTATTAGTAAACCATATCTGTTTTTCACTGAGTGTCAATGGCTATATGTTCTACATTTACACAAGTGTTGGACCTTTCGAGAGGTTGGTCATGTTCTATTCAGTCTAAGTTGTTCCTTGGGGACGTAGCTACTTTGGGGAGCAGAAACGTTTGGTTTTCTCTCATTTTCTCTCTGCCAGAGAGTAGAGGGGACTTTGGAAAAGGTACCCTTACACCCTTGATGTAGAGGTCTGAGGGTCGAGAGCTTGGTCAGTTAACTTTGTGTCCTTTCAGGGACGTAGCTCCTAAAGGGAACAGAACTCCCTCCGGAGTAAACGTTGGGTTTCGCCCCTTGGCTCTTCGCCAGAGAGTCGAGGGGGCTTGAGAAAAAGTACCTTACATGTGACACTTACCTGGCACAGGAGTATCCCTTACCATTATCACAGAAGATAGCTCGGTCTTTTGGCTAAAAGCATCTGTAGTATCTATTCTTTTCATTCAGTCAAGAACGGGACCACGCATGGCAGATCCTTGATGTAGAGGTTTAAAGGTCAAAAGGCTGGTCAGTTAGGTTATCGTCTTTTCTGGGAGCAGAACTCCTTCGGGAGTAACGTTTGGTTTCGCCCAATGGCTTTTCGTCAGAGTGCCGAGGGAACTTTAGGTAAAGTACCTTCCATGTGTATAAGACTCATCAGATTTGCAATGTGCATGTGCACGAGATTCTTTCATCGATGACGTACTGATGGATTTGAAACAGTCACTTCGGCTAGCAGCGGGACAACGTCGGAAATGACACTGGTTACGAGTTTGTACTGAAAACCCAAATGAGGCTACCCTCAAACAAACTTTGGTCAAGGGGAAACTGAACCAACATTTTTGGTCAAAATGTAACCCAATGGGTCAAATGAAACCTTATTCGAGTCATTATTTGACCCAACAATTGTAGTTGGTTCCCTCCTGACCCTGCACTGTTGGGTGAAATTGACACAAGTGTTTTACAGTGTGGGCATCCGATCATAACCATTTTTTGTTAAACCTTGATTCGCCTTAGTTTGCATTTCAATAAAATTGTCCATACAGCATTCTGGTTTTACCTAAATTTTTACAGGAGACCGGCAACTCGATAGCATTATGGACTCGATCCGGTGACTTTGGTAACTCATGGTACACGGGACAGTTTCAAACAGACCAACTCATATCTTTCACTGTTTCCTTTGAGGTCGTGGCTACGGGCGGAGAACGCGGCGACATAGCTATAGATGACGTTAGTTTTATAAACGGTACTTGCTCGGATGTTGAAGGTAGGACGCGTTAACTAATTAACACATAAGATAATGATTGCCTTGTTGAGTATGCAAACTTTTTCTATAAAAGATCAATTTTTTAAGCTTTCTTTAAATCTGCAATGTATAAATCAAAGTAAAAAGAGAGGTATTATAATTAATCAATAAGCGCGATAATCGCGATACTAGTGTCCCGGCAACACGATACTGGACATCCTTTAAGTATCGCGATATCAAAAGAAGTAGAAAGTCGAAACAAACGAATGGATTGTGATTTTTAACGATATTCATAAACATTTATAACAGTTTTTCATGTCTTCAAATACATGTGATGCTGCTTAAATAAACGGAATAGTAACAAAAACGATAAGGCAATTGAGAGTTTGAAATGAACCAATTGTAAATTTGAATGCATTCACAGGTTCAATTTTTCTGGGCAATATCGCGACACTAACTTAAGATGTATCGCGTACTTTTGACAGCAATAATCGCGATGCCATTCTGCTGTATCGTGGCAGCCCTAAGTAGAATACACTAAAATAAAATACAGAATCGAAGTAACTACAAAATGCGTAAACACTTCTTTGGGATGGGTCAAAATAGAGAGATTAGGGATGGTTTGGTTTTACTCAAACATACGATAATGTATGATTTTACATGACTCCTATAGTTACTGTAAAATAAGAATCAATGTTCTTAATAATTTGTTGACAAATTGTAACATAACATCGCGATATACTTATCATGGTAAAGATGGGTGCCGTTAATGAAGGATGAAGAGGCAATAACGTCAAAGTGACACAGGTAACGCTTAGAAACATAACACATTCTATGGATACATTCATGTATAATGTGGTATAGGCAAAAATTCGATGAATTTTATTTTCAGGTTCTTGTGACTTTGAAAACGACAATTGTGTTTGGACCAATTCCCGGAACGACGACTTTGATTGGGTAAGGCACACGGGCTTGACATCCACTGGTGCCACAGGTCCAGGAATAGACCATACTACTGGATCGAATGAAGGTAAGAAAATCTTTGTTCCAGGCC
>WURT03505859.1:0-21649 GCA_009936505.3 Holothuria glaberrima | reverse complement strand
AACGCCCAGAAAATAAAGAAAAAGTTAAGACTGCCTTGCCAAAATCTCCAAGACCCTAGTACAGAGCTTAGAACTTCGGAACATGTAGAGGGCGCACTTACGATAGTTGCGAACGTATGTACGTACTAGCTGGTACTAGGGTCTTGACCAAGACTAAGCACCACAAACATACACTTACACTCCCCAGTGTGATTGCATAGATTTCTGCCTTTGGCAAGGAGTCAATAATTTTCAGAGATTACAGCTGTTATGGTCATTAATCAGTGTTTCCCTGGGCATTCTTATTGTGAGGCAGCCATCTCACAGTTTTTGGCCACCACCTCACAGAAATTTCCTATAATTGCCACCTCTATTGTACCAGCTATGCTACAGAAGTATTGATAGTTCTCCCTCACTGTTTATATCAAAGCTGGCACCATATTACTCCCATGGACTAATACCACCTCACACTTGCTGAAACCCAGGGTAAACCCTGGTCATTGCATCTGATTTTCACATCCATTGCTAAGCTCAATTCAAAAGTATACAGAATGTACAGAACACCCCTCACTGTACATTTTATCAATTGTTTCTAATTCTGAAATAAATTAAATTTTTTGGACAAACTTTAACAATTAAACCTTAAGTATGGGATGTTTCTTGAAATCAGACAGATACTTTCACTTCACTGAATGCAGCATAGAATATATAACAACTACCATAGCAAATACAAGTGTAACTGAGATTTAGTGACTGGTGATATAGTACACTGTACAAACTGCATTTTGTTGCAGCTTCCTTGATTAAGAAAAAACAAAAAATTCAAGGAAACCAAAAAGACTTCATCATTTATATTAAGTTTATGGTGTCATATGCATTGAAGATGATTTTCACAGGCAGCTCTTTTGCCACCTTGGTGAAAGTGAATCTCTAGTATTCCTCTTTGGGAAATCAAAAATGCTAGCCTAAATGAAACCAGTGCTGTGGCCGAGTGCATTTAGGCGGTGGCATTTGAAGCAATGAAGCTTGGCAACCCAGAGGTTCGGGTTCAATCATGGACTGGTCAAAGAAAGGTGGGTTTTTCATCCGAGAGCAATCTACAGTTTTTCCATCTGAACTGGCTTTTCAAAAGAAACCATATTTGATCTAAATTGTTGAGTTGGTTAGCCATCCGACATGAAGTTGTAATTTTCAAAGCCACATAGGCTTCTCACACATTTGTGGTGGCTTACCATCTTCAAACAACTGCCCTTCAAGACTTGAATTAAATTGCCTTGTAAGTTTTAATGCCTTTTTGTAGTTACAGCATTAATTTATATACTGTATGTACAGACTTCACTTTTCTAGTTGTACTCTTGTATGGAGAACAACAACTGAATATATGGCACCAGGAGGTACTCAATGCATTTATGCAGATATAGGGAAACAACAAAAAGGAAATGGAGTTACCTCTTCCAGACAGGAAATTGCTTTGAGGAGCTGTTTGCGATTCATGTCTTCATAGTCTGAAAGAAAAGGAGGTTAGAAAAGTTTTTACATTCTTTACTAACAAAGTGTGTGTTAAGTACAAATTATGTATCTCTCTTTGCATTTGGAAACAATTTAGAAATGGAAATGTTGACACTAATGAGCCAATACATTTCAGATTACTTCTTAATGAAGTTATACTTATTAATCTTTGTAACTATTCTCTGACAAATTGAGATGAAAACAGCTAAATGGAGTATACATGTTTCCGATACGACCAGAGTTGTAACAAGTCACTCAATTTTGCAGTCAAGTCGAGTCATTTACTACTTTCAATGTAACTCAAGTCGAGTCAGTGACTAGAGTCATTGTATTATTTCTATGATGAAAAATATGGTACAACTGCAGAGTCATTTCCCTTTTGAAAATTAATGACTTGAGTCATGACTCGTTACAAAACTGGATACAAACTTAATACTTTCAAAAATAATGGAGCACTTCACACAACTTCCAAAATTAAAAATTTCTTCCAGAACTTAAGTCATACAACCAATGCATAATCAAACCATTTCAATTCTACCTGTATGGGACCATACTGCAAATGTACCAAAGATCTATGGACATATAAATGTCACACTTGTCTATCTGACATAAAAGGTATTGAAATCATTTAATGCAGCCACAATTCCCATAAAAATCCATCAAATATTGACCATTTTACAAGGTAACTACTCTTTTTGCACTTATATCATGAATAAACATGAGATACATATGCAAATTTGTGATATGGAAGGAGGGGCTCATGAGGTAATGTGTTATGTTATCCTTTGTTTGCTTAAGCTTCATCCAAGGACAGTTGTAATGGCCGCATGCCCTGGGGGGGGGTTATTTTGGAAGTTGCCATTGATAACACCAAACAGAAATTAGCTTTTAAGTAATAAATAAATTATTTATAAAAGATTACAAAAGAATTGCACACATTGTGCAACACTCCACATCATAACTTTTGCATAGCTAATGACAAATCTCAGTAATGGTAAAACTCTGAAAAGGTGTATCTTGAGAATGGTAAAATGTATTCAAATAATTCCAACAGAACTTTCATTAGGAAATCTTAATGTACCATTTATGAGTAAAGTAACTGTTTCGGCTACATATCCACATACCTTTTAGGTATGACCACTTCATGACATGACATTTGAGTTTTCTGATTACTCAAACCAAAATTCTTACCTCTATTTCTGAGTGATTTGTTAGATGTTCTTTCATCGTCTGTACTGTCTCCAGCCTGCAGCGCCCTCTCCAGATCTGTCTTGAGCAGTTTATTCTCACTCTGCAGTTTCTGGTTGCCTTCTGTCAGTCTCAGAATAGTAGAATTGAGAGCTTTAACCTTTGCACTCATATTAGGATCTTGTCCTAAAGTTCCTTGCTTGCCACCTCTGTAGTAAAGAAGCAATGTAAACAATATTTACAGGCTGCAGTACAGACTAGAATTAAAAGATGGTGACAGTTTGTAATTTGCATCTGGTTGCACTGTTTCTGAATCACTTTACTGTGATAGAGAGATACTAAGATTTGTCCAAACAGGTCATTACATCCCACCACTAAGAATCTCTGCAAAATATGCTGCCCCATTTGTTCACATACTTCTTTATTCAACAGATTTATTAAAAGTTTATGAGAACAAAAGAGACTATAAGTAATGAGTGAAGCTATGACACCAAGGCCAGTTAACTGAAATTTAAACACTCAAAAGTTGAAATATGCACCTACCACCAACACTCTGCAGAGACTACACTTCTCATCGACTTATCTTTTTCTTGATTACACTTCTACTTGACTATGGAACTTTTTCTTCAGAAAGATTATTAAATATTTTGCCGATTGAAATGAAACCAACTACACATTGTACATAACAACTATCAAATCCTTACGTTTTGTTCAGTTGTGTCACATTCTTCTCTCGAGACACACATATCATGGATGATGTCATGTCACACGGTTACGGTTAGGGTGGAGAAATAACATAAGGTTAGGGATATAAGGCTGGAGACTTCTTATCATGTACGATATCATGTTGTGGAATGGGTGTACAAACAGATAATAGTTATGGATGGACACCCAATCCTACACAAAGCAAATTACACACTTAAAACATCAAAACACGTAACAGATTTACATTACTGATTTAGACTCTTATATTTTTCTCCAATCTATTTATACGTCACAAACCTTGAAGCAGACCCTGGACCATTAGTACTCAACTGATGTCTCAACCTCTGTACCTAAGATAACAAGACAAGGATATAAATGTGATTAGCTTTTCATTTAAAACAAAAATAACATTAAAGACAGACATTCATCACCCAAAAGTATATTTTAGTGTGGGGGTATGAAAATTCTGATAAGGTGACTGCTCTTTGATTGACAATAACATCTTAAAATTCAAAAGATGCAAAGTAGCTCACATTCCACACAATCCAGAGAGAGTGTTTGGATTACACATTACAGCCTTGTATGCTCACTAGGACATGGCCTTAAACAATAAATAGGTTTGTGTCTGCACAAGGAGGAACATTGTACAGTTACGGGAGGAGCTACAACCTGCTTAGTTGGGAGAATGGGAATGGTATGGGATGACGACAATTGCCCTTCAAAGAAGATCTGTCCTTCACCTTGACTAAAATAGCAGTTTCCACCCAAAACTGACTGTCCACACACCCCATTTAGTATTATGATATATAAATGGTCTTGTCATGTTTCCCAAGGGCTTTCTATTTCTTTCAATCTTGTGAAAGTATCAAGATTTTACTTGAAAATGATAAGTCTTCAAACATTAAAGATGAGTATAAAAATTGACCTACTCTTAAAAGATAACAGATGCAGATGATTACAAATACTTTGTATTAAAGAGTCATTTTTCTACTTAAGAAATGACATCTGGACAAATGTGCAGATTGCAGGTATGCTACCAACCTCAGAATAAAATGATTCCATTGCAACTTTCATCTCTTCAATCTTTGTACTTTTGAGGTCACCTTGTAACTTGCTGCATGGAAAGGGAGGAAGAAAATGTAAATTTCTTGGCAAAAAATTGAGATGTGACGGCAGAATTAAAGAATGGAAGGCTACTTTCCTTGGTCATTCAACAGAAGATGACCAAGCTCAAGTGCACAAACACTTATGGTTGCTGTGCCCCTGATAGGCTGCATTCTTTGACATGCGGACATATGCATGGCTCTGTACGTACTGTATGACTGAATGCAGGGCCAGATTTTAGCATGGGCCAGCAGGGCACGTCCAGAGGCTCCCACAAAAAAGGGACCCCACAAAATTACATTATTGTATTTTTTTTGGTACAGTATTCCGGACTGAATCCAGAGACAGCCGCTGTGCAAAACAAAGGGAATCCCACATTGTCAGTTTATACCTTATTTTTGGCTGTAGTCTTATGGAGAATTATAGTCGAAGGCCCAGGCCCCCCCCAAAGTTAAATTCGGTCCTGAATGAATGTGTTCTTCCCCCCCCCATTCCCTGCCCAATGACTGAACTCTTTCCCCTCCTCATTCCCTGCCCAATAAAGGTAAGTCCCAGATACTATCAATTGCATTCAAAGGCAGACCGAGCTTGTAAGGGTACTACTTTTTTCCATAAATCACAATACTAACTGAGCTTTATCGAAAAATCTGAAGCTGTGATAAGTGCAATTTGCCTGAACTTAACCAAACTTTTCATGTTTCCTAGACTGGTGGAATTTTGTTAATATTTAAAGCCACAGAGTGAACCTGTGTAAATTGTAAATAATGAATGTCATTAGTAGCATATGTCACTAATAGCTCTACATTTAAAATGTAATTTTATCCTGACAATCCCAAGGTAAAAAGGCAAAAATGTAGACTGCAATGTAATGAGAATGAAAACAAATAATTGTGTGGAAGTTCTACATCCCCTGTTAAGCCATTTTCAATAAGAGCAATGTCATCTGTTTTTATCAAAAGAACAGCTGGTACAGTTACGTAGCTTACCTAAGTTCAGCCTCTTTGTCCTTAAGGATCATCTCAAGCTTCAAATTTTTCTGTTTGAGACTTGACATTTTCTATGAAGAGAAAAGCAACTTTTTCATGAAATCTGATTTTTTTTAATTGAAATGTATGAATCTTTGCTTGCCTTTTACTGTTTTCATGAGAACTCTGAATTGTATGAATCCAGGCAGCACACACAATCATATCTATGTTTTTTTACTTAGGTTTTCAAGCATCTATTAAACCACAATTGCTACAATTTTACATTAACAAAAGTGCCTCTATTAACCTCATTCCAAAAGTAAAACCACTGATACTTACAGCTGCTGCATCAGGTTGTCTACTGCTAAGGGTTAATCTCAGATCTCCCTGTAAAGGAAGTAAAGACACCTGACACTTGAAAACAAATTTGAGTCAATTTCATTTTGAGCATCTTCATTTATAAATTTATGCCCTGAAGGGCAGTTGCTTTACAATGCAAAACAGCTACCATTGTGAAGGAGGCCTATGGATTACAAATTACAACTTTACCTTGGCTAGCTGAACAACTCAACAATTTATATCAAACTTTGGTTTCTTTTGAAAAGCCAAATTTAGTTTCTAATTGGCTTTTAATAAAATTGGCCGTTGCATCATTTTGTGACATATATTTCATTAATTCGGCCATTGTAAGTTAGAGAATCTATTATATGACAACTATTTTTATCAGGGATTGGAAAAAAGTAAGAAGGCAAATGATATGACAGCTCCTTTCTTCCAAAAGTGGTTACAACATCCCCCTTCCTTCTCCCATCCCCACCAGCAGATACTCATGCTTGCAACCAGAAAAGTTCTCTTTGGAGTGAAGTCTAACAAAATATAATATCTATGCAGGATGTAAAGGCTGTTCCCAATCATTTGCTTTTAAGTGCAAGATTTCAGTTTGCTCTCCATACAGCAATGTATTTTGCAATGATCAAGATACAAAAGCTTGTTCTTTCATCTGATTTCTTATGTCACTCATGATAATCAATCTGGGAAGTCTTTTGCCTCAAGCCTTTTAGTTACAAATACCGTTACAGGGCTAATTTGAAGGAAAGTTTAAGATTGTCCTGAGCCTTCAAATTTTGTAGTCTGAATGGTGTTTTGGTTGTCAGATTGAAAAGTGACATGAACAAATCAAGTGAGAAAATGTAGGCAGTCTGAACTTTGAAAAATATTCCATCTTACATTCAAGTTCAATGCACTAAACAATGAAATAATTACATGCAAAGATACCCATGCACACTGGTGCAGTATTTCTCCCCATTATTATACAAAATGGTCATTTATTTGTATCAAGTTTGTAGCAAGAAGTAATTTCAACATGATACTATCACTTTTGGGGAAATTTTTTTCCCCAAAAGAGGAGTTTCCAGGTTTGGTCTAAAGTGTTGAACCTTTATTGCAAATAATTTTGTGGTCAATCAGACAAACTAGGTAGTATTTAAGTTACGGTGACATGCAACCAAGAAGAGCTGTTTTTGCTCAGCAGTTCAAGACCAAAATCCTTACGTGACAGATTAGTTGGGATTACTTCAATGTCTTTTCTCGTTCGCAAGACAAAACTTTTAAAAGTTTAACGATTTCTGATGTAACACATTGCCTATGCTAAAATGTTGTGGAGTGTTGCAGGGTGTTAGTATTTTTCTGAATCCTACATAAATTATCTTGTAAATCCAATTATTGCTCATCTAAGTTTACACTTAGATGAGCGATATTGATATTTTTCCATTTAACAGCTTCTTCTAACAAAATAAATCTATCATGACAGATCAATGTTACGACTGTCTTTGAAATGAAGGTTTGAAAGACAAAGAAAGCATTACAGTACCAATATTTGATGAGTCCATCCTTCCATGTCACATAAATAAGTAGCTTATATTGGAACTGTGGTTTTTTTTTTTTTGCTGTCTTTTCATGCTTTTTACATAAAATAACAAATCATGTCATTTCATGCCATCAGACCCTAAAATGTTATTTTTGATGGCAAAGGACACCATTTAAAGTGAGTCTTATTACATGTAATCCATGAATAACAACACTATCAGCTGAGAACTTTACCTGGGTGGGGTCAAGGAGTTGTTCGATCTGCTTCTCTTTTTTCACATGCTCATCCTCCAGTCTTCTGTTTCTTGCCTTCAAGCGATCATTTTCTTTTGATAAGGCATTCACTTGCTGAAATAATGATTATGCAAACACATACACACAAATCAGCCATGAAGTCACAAGTAAATCTACCAGGAATGACTTGATATAATATTTCTTGCCATCTCTAAGTGGCCAGCAAGTTTTGCGCATCATGAACTCTATGGTTTGGCTACTTCCAAATTCTTACCTTGGTAAAGCAATTTTACTGCAGAGGTCATACCATTTTACAAATAGAGTAGGACAGCATGTTTGTAAACTTGCCCTAAGTATGTTTTTCACTCCAGAGCATCAAGGGGTGTGGGGGAGCAATTTAATCAATGAAGTTTCCACTTTGCTGGATTAATTTCACATTATGATTACAAATGAATAAAGTTTTTAAAGTTGAATTATTCTCAAAGTATACACAGTTCAAAGAGAGAGTACAATACCATGTTTTCATTTCATCTAAAAATTCTCCCCCGCCCCCCCCAAATAAAAGTAAAATAAAAAAAAATAAATCTTCAAACCTTCTTAAGATCCAAAATGTCATCATACATGTCTTCCTGAGGTTTGTATGTAGGTAAACCTTTTGCACTCCTGCCCACAACAGCACCTGGAAGGCACAAACAGCCACATGTCATCCACAGTCCAAACAAGCAAAACGGGACAGGTAGTAAACACACACAAATATTCTCATAAAATTGCATTGTAAGCTGTTCCCCATTTGGAATATCTGACTCTTACGGTAATCAAACTGATTTTGGCAAGACAACATTTCTGCGTCACTGTGCTCCAACTCCAAATCGTCAATTTGACATGATCCAAATTTACAGTTGATCTTTTCTTCCAAAGCTCTTAACAATGAGGGTAAAGTAGTCAGTGACATCTACATAGGGCATGAAATAATCTCAAAACACAGTCACAATTTCTCAGTTTTTTGAAATCACTCGACCTCACGTATGTTTGGGCCAAGACTACAAATATCCTCTTATGAAAAGATGTTACACTTAATGGGCCATAAAACCTAGAAACAGTGCTTTTCTGTGGACTCCTACCCCTCACAATGTTTACTAACTACTGCCATATACTGTCAACTATCTAGTATCTCATTGTTTATGAGAGCAGACTAGAAGAAAAATGTGTCAAAGAGTGTCATCGGCTTCAAATACTGCACAGGTCGGGGGAAGGAGTGTTGATCAGAATCACAGTCAACATTACTATGCCCAGACCTACAGTCGTTTTACAAGGTCAGCATCGGGCGACTGCATAGGTATTCCCTTTGGGAAACCAAAAAGAAGTAAAAATAAACCTACCATCCATGGTGTTGCCTCTGCTTCTTCTTTTTGTTGGCATACCCAGCACAGTCTCCTTTAAATAATCACTGGCACTATCGAAGTTACCAGGCTTGAAGCTACGATTTACAGTTCCCATATAGTTACTACTCTTTGATGCACCAGTCACTGCAAGAGAAATGAAACAAAATATTACTTTCAATGAAAGCATTTAAACTTATCTTGTAGTAAAAACTGCGAAAGGAACACAAGCTCAGATCTTGTTCTGATTCTCACAACCCAAGTGGAGAACTCATTCCACAAAAGATTGTAACATTATTACTTTAAATGAGACTTCTGTAGTACACACTTCTACTAAAAGACCTATAAACATTACTCTTTACAGACAGGAACAATGTAATTGGAAAGTAGCAAGGTAAAAAAAAAACTTTTGACTGTGGTTACACAGATTAGAAATGATCTAACAATTTACATAATGGAAGAGACAGTGCAAAAAACAACTGCTTTAATACAATTTACCAAACCTATCATCATGGCCCTGAAACATCCTGCAACATGCTCTCAGAAACACAATTATTTCTTATAATCAGTACTCACATCCATTTCCGCCTGCTCTGAGATTTTCCAGCCAGAGCTCACGAGGATTCTTTTTTGGTGTTGATGGAGTTCTACTTCTCCCCTGCTTGGATGCAGATTTATTGTGGTAGGGAGAGGCTGCAAAAATATGAAAGAACCTTAACAAATCTTGGTGTAAATCCTGGTCCCCACTTTTGCCACTTGATACCTTACTTGATATGTACCACATCCAAATGATACCATTTTTATGATGCGCATTTTAATCAAGTCTAAAAGTATGACAGTAAGAACCGATACTTGTGTGAAATTGCACTGCACTGCACTGTGTTATTCAAACATATTTCTACATTTCTATAATCCTACACTATTAATATTTACACACTTACATACCACCCTAAAATAAACTTCATAGTAGTGTTTACACTAGAGCACAGGATTGAGGGATTCCCGCTAACAAATTGCAATTCCCCTAACAAATAATTCATTGTAGGGAAATTTCCACCATGTGTTTTATACAAAGAAATGAAAAAAATCTTAAGCAGCACTTGGCACATTTTAATTAATACCAGAAATATTGTGACCATTTTAGAAAAAAAACTTTAAAGCAGACTAAGACTTCATTCAGAAATGACATCATTTTCATACCCTGATTCACTAACTTGGCTAGCCTGTTCCTTTCCCACACAACTTCACAAAGTAAATTCAACGGGCACTTTCCCATTATAAATACTTACACTATTGGCAGCGTGGGAGTGATTCCAGGCCCAGTGATAACTAACGCGTACCACACACAAAGTCTTAATGGAGGTCCACTGACTGTGAGTGGAGAAGTCTCTGTACTAACTGTCCATTGACTTTGTCAGTGATGATGTGCCTGATTTCATTGGCTAGTGTGTGAGTAAGCTGCTATCCTTCATGACAGGTGTTAATATACATGAACCTGATGCAGCTAAAGGCCATGTAACCTTTCGATATATTTGAACATTTTAATCCCCCCCTCCTCTCTCTCTTTATTTTAAAATCCACCAAAAAAAATTAGGCACGGGGAAATCCCCCCTCAATTTTGGTGCTAGTGTAAACACTGCTTCATAGCAGAAATTTCATCTACACAGAGAGTTTTGCCAAGTTATAATTACACTTTTAACCTTAATCCCTATTAGTCTTAAAGAATGCTGCCAAAAATGCTTACGAGGCTTTTTGGAAGCCTTGGCCCGTTTGCTCCCTTTTCTTCCGTTTCCGTTATGAGAAGCTTCACTTGGTGCTCTTGGTAGTTCTATGTCATTATCTGATAAATCTGAATCATATGACATGTCCGAAATGTCCTGCAAAACAGAAAAACAAAGTTGTCTTTATTTCAGCATTTCCAGTAAATGAAATTGTGAATTTCTAGTATTTATTTACAGCATCTCACAATGCCTCACACTCTCCAAACAAATATAAAACGAAAATGAAAAAAAAACTTCCGTGTAGAATTTCTGTAGTTATAAAGTTTAGAAAGGCAAATCATTGCATCCCTTAGCATTAATTTAAAGAAAAGGTGTAAACTGGTATACAGTTGTGAAGTGTGCTGTGCATACCAATATGTACTCTATCAATAGAACTTATATTTTCCATATGAAGATGACTTGAATATTGAATTTGTGCCACACAATAAAAGAAAATAGATATTTAAGTAAACAAATTGGGCTCACTTACAGGGTTTCAATGTTACTCAGGGCTTCAGAGTAACTGTACAAAAGTTTAATTTGGCATTTGACCAAATTTGTACAGGGCCCTTGATTAACAACATCAGAAAACCCTTTGAAGTTAGTTAGTTAGATGAGGTTTTACAGCTCAGTTTGTAACCAACTGGTTTAAGTCGGGCCAGCCACAGCCTTTTTTCCAGTTGTGGCTCACTGGTTTGTTTTCCCTACTCCATTGCTTATGCTGAGCACAATGAGCACAATGGCAGTAGGTTCCATTTTTAAAGTCTTTGGTATGACCCGGCCAGGATTCGAACCCCCAACCTTTAGGCTGTAAGTGGGATGCTCTAATCACTTGACCATGCAGTTGGTCATTTGAAACCTTTGAAAGCATTTGTAAAGTGAGAGGTTAGTAAATGGTGCAATTCTTCTATATTCTTGTAAAAGATGCCACCTTTTCACCATTCTATAAAGGAAGCTTTAGCCAAGGGGAAAAAGGTATAGAAAAGGGGGGTGCAACCTTTTCGAACACCGGGCCAAACCATGTTGCTGTGACTATCTGGGGGCCGCAGTGGAACAAAGGTGAATATGAAGGTGGCGTCTCACCTTCACCCCTTCCCCCACTAGAGTTCAGTCCAAAATGCTTGTGCCGTGTTGTTATTTTCGCAACTGTGGGATTCTCGATAGATGGATCGTGATAAATCATTTAACTGCAACCATTACAGGGTAACTATTACATGGGAGTCATCGTATTCTATCGAGATTATCCACTTTTCATTGAAGGGAGAGATTGTTTCTTAGTTTTCATTTTATCCTCAACTTACATCAAGTTTAAGTTGCAGTCAAAGGACAAGACCTACAAGCACTAAAAATAGGGCAAATTGAAATTGTTCCTGGGCAGCACAGAAGGAGGTCGCAGGCCAAATTTGGCCCACGGGCCACAGGTTGCACACCCTTGGTATAGAACAACAACAGCCATTTCAAATTACTGAGCACTATAAGCAGGATTTATTCCTTTCTAGACCATAGGAGAGTGGAATTTCACTGACCCTTCCAGTAACCACTGTCAATCTGTTCTGAGGACAAGTTTTGAACGAAGGACATCACAATAAACATAATATTATGTGCAGTGACACTTACCTCGGCTTCTTGTATTGTAGGCATTATGCACAGTGAGCCATTAACATAACATCACTTGCAGTCTGACACTGACAAGATTTTGCTACAAAATCATCCAACTGTAATTGTAAAGAAGTGTAAAAAGTAGTGATGTTTAAGAGATTGGAAACAAAGGACACATATAGTAAAACCGAAAGACATGAAATGGAGGAGTAATACATTATGTGAAATTGCCCTTACTCAAATCGCCTACCACTGTACAGTGCAAAACCTGACTTCTGGTTGAAAAGTCGGGATTTTACTTGATGTTCGCACCTATAAATTATAGCCTAAAATTTTGAAAAATCAACAAAAATATTATAAAACCTAATAAGCGTCCCAGTGGCTATAATCTGTTAGTGTGAACATCAAGTAAAATCCCTACTTGTCGTCCAGAGGTCGGGTTTTGCAATGTTCAGTGGTAGGCGATTCGAGAAAGGGTGATATCACGTAATTTAAGACTACAACTTTATAGTTTTCACTGTACTATACTATAAATAGCAAACTGACAAGTATGAACTGAAGAAATTAACAAAAGTTGTCAAAAATTGACCCCTAACCATCACACCTCTATGAAATCACATTGTAATAACTGCAAAATGGTTCCAAGCAATTATGTAATGGCATACTGAACACAAAATTGGCAAGAGTTTGGGGTATTCCAAATATAAATTAGATGGTTCATGACAACTACAGATCAAAGCCCCTAAAGACGGTATAAAATGAAAATAAAAAGCCAAAATGTGTTTGCTTTCTAATTTTTGATAAAAAAAATATTGTGTGAGGCATAAGATGGGACAAATGGCAGAGTTGGCATTTTTTTAAACTAAAGAAAATCACAATTTTTATATTGAAATCAGACCATCATTTTTTTAATTTTTTCCTTTTCATGTCATGGAACATACAGTACATGCAGTGGCATATGCATTCATATTGTAGTCTTACAGAGCTCAATAATGTGCATGTCCAGAATAAATGGACCTAACGATGAAAACAACTTTAAAGTCAGCCAATGCCCACTTTTATCACTACGGCCCACATCTGTGAACTTGTCATAACTTATGGATATTTAACCCTTATTTTAAATTATTAAGTGTGCAATCTCTGTTGATTATTCCTTGACAATATGCACAATCTGAGCCACATGCATCTATACATTCACTGTCAATTTGACTACTGATTTTTGTTTTTCAAAGAACTTTGAAGTACTCCTAATTTTTCAATTAATTAAGTAGGCTATAGATCTTACTTTGTCAATTAATTTTCTGTCTGCATGATTCTAGTTTAAACCGTTCAAAATCACACCAGCTTGAGCTTGGTGACCTACAAACTACAATCGGACCTACTGTAACACCATCACATAGTCAACCACCACCTCTTCTGCCTTGCCACCACCCCCATCCCCCCTCCCACAGTGCAATTTTTCATGTTTTCCTATATAAGTGAAATGTCCAGTTTGGCCAGACTTTATCCGGCCAGATTTGAAATACTATCCGGCCAAATCCAGTTCTGGCTGGAACCAAAATTTTGAATCCGGTGCATCCTTAGTCATTGTGCATGGTTTGTTCATAGCTTAGTTTACAAAAATACACACTGCTCACAAGTGCAACCCATACCCTAACAGAAAGAGAACAAATACACCAACACACAAGTACAGCACCTATCAGTGTCATTTCTGGTACCATGCTCTTACAGTATTTGCTTTGCACAGTGTTTCGTATCAGTGCAACTTATGACATTGCTGAAAGGCTGTACCACATAGCCTAGATCAAAAATTAAGTGTAGCAAGTTATTTAATCTTCTTTAATATGGAAGAATTTAATATCTGCAATCTCCTTTTGAATTTGCCTTTTTGTATAAGCAAAGTAAAACTTAGCTAGCCTAGGCTAATAGCAACTTTTCATGCTTCTTATGCTCCACTGGAAATGACAGACATTGTGTTAGCATTTTCTATTGAGGTGAGGCCTAGTCTAGCCTACTTCCTGTTACTCAATTGTTCTTGTCAAGCTGTTATGCTGATTTTGTCTTTTGCGTACTCCTTTTGTTTTGCCCTGAAGTTCTGAGTACAAATACATTACACTAAATAAAACAAGAAACAATAAAGCCCTTACAGCAGTACTAAAAACTTTTCGCAAAACTGCTTCCAATGACTCGCATAGCACTAGTAATATGTATTGACGTAGGAATGTTAGGTGGTTTTCTATAGCCTAACAGCAGCTATGCATACTCGCTAGGGCATCTAGCCTACATAAACTGGCCAGTTTAAAAAGATTTGTTCGCTTTTAAGACATTGAGATGAATTCAAACCTTTTCAGTAATATAACAAGAATCACTCCGTCGATGTAGCATACTAAAATACTGACATTTAAAGAAATAACTTACAATCTGGTTTGCAGAAATTGCAAGCGAATGAACAAACAACACAGATCGGCGGCCTTGGAAACTGCTGCTAAATACTATTTCACGGAGCGCCCTCAGTTTAGCTGCACTGGCACAGTCGGCATGTAGTCTGTAATACGGTACTGTGGGCAGCATATAGCAACTGTCAACTGAACTCCCTGAGTGATCGAGGTCTGTAGGGAGGCGTGAGTAGATGAAAGAATTAGGTATTAGAGCTCTTAAAAATAGCTGTCGCATTATAACATGGCCTGGCCTCCCATCTCACAAATCCTAGCTCCTAGACTAGCAGACAACTTCTTACTTTGTAACACATTTCATGCAAAGACTGACACATTTAGGGACAATCTCATCAAGTTTTATTTTCCGCTTTCCTACTTTTATATCGTGACCATACAAGCTAATAGCCCCCCCCCCCCAAAAAAAACATGTCCTCGAAAAAATGGCACTCTAAAAAACTACCCGTTTACTGCCTGGATTAGTAATCAGGTATCCAAAAACAGAACGCATGCAAATACCGCCAGTGAGACCCAGGGGTCACGGTACTGACTGCTGGTGTCATTCCGACGAACCGTCCGGTTTTTTCTAGCACCCTCTCCCCTGACACTAGAGCAACGGCCCCTCGCATGCTCACCCAGCTTAACGAAAGCTTTACTAGCCTTTTCTCACAGGAAACGTGTGGATGGAGTTTTTGACCTGGCTTGTCGATCGATTGATGTCTTTTTAATGCACACTCACATTGTAACATATGCTAGTTGCACTTTGCAACAACCACATTACTTATTCACCTTGTGTACTTCCGGTTGTGCTTGTATGCACTCACGAATCACATTCCAATACCCGTACAGTCTTGTCCAAGCCAGCGACCTGTAAATACATATCCGATCCTTACTTAATAATAAACCCACGTGTCTGTGTCATCTTTAGTCAAGAACCAAGTCTTTACACACATTTGCTTGACATTTTCAAAAAATAAATTTTAGGGGTTACAGTATGTCCTGAGACAAAGTAAGCTGTGTACTTTCATCAGAAATTTTGGGTTCGTTCGTCCCCTACTTTCCAGCCAATACCCATGTCACTTCAGCTACACCCCCTTACTCATTTAGGCTACCAATTGAACTTAACTGAAAGACTAGAGTGTCTCGCAGGAAAAATTGCCAGGTTGTTCTCACCTATTTTGAATAGTACCGTGCACGCCGGCCGGGTTTGCATACACTTTGAAATATTTTTCTGGTGGGCATGCCTGGCCAGATAAGAGTACTTAGCTTACTAGTTTTTTTTTTCTTTGACTCTAGCTTAAACGTATTTGGTAAGAAATACCTTTTCAATTGTAACTGTAGTCCACGTGACGTTAAAAGTATTGATAATAATTTAGTCAGGTCACGGAGGCTTGGTGTCGTGCCTCCTATTTACCCCCTCGAGAGGATTTTGGTATTCAACATATCTGGAATAACTCTAATATTCGTGTAAAAGACAAAATTGAATTCTACCCTAGGTTTTTTGAGAAGAATATCTAGTATGTTAGTGACTTATTTGACGATAACGGTGGACCATTAAGTTTTGAAACATTTATCACTACAGTAAGTATAATTTTAATGACAGGAATACTAATGAAGAATTATTGGATAAGATGTTGGGTAGTTATAGCAGTTCACAATTTATTTATAACATTCTTTTGAAGAAAATTAAAGAGAACCCTGCTGCCTGTTTTAAATGGCAGGTCACTATAGACTATTACAATTAAGGGTTGGTCACACTTTTTCTGTTCTTCTTGGAACGCAACTTCTGACTCCACTATTCAATATTTTCAGTTTAGATTCCTCCATAGGATCCTTCCCACTAACAGACTCCTCTCGCCAATGGGTAAAACAGCTACAGCCCCCTCAGTGTATATTTTGTGAAACTGGAGTTGAAACCATCGACCATTTATTTTGGGACTGTAGGTTCACGTCTACCGTTGCACCCAGTCCCAACTGGTTGCCCTTTATTTAAAATGTTGAAAACCTGTTTTTGAGAGAGCAATTTTTATTTTTAAAGCGGGATTATTATTCTTGTTATACTCGACCATGTCATGCCTACAATCATTTTTAACTATGCATATGAAGAAATTTATTTTTTTATTTTTAACTAAGAAAGAAAAACCGTTAATCAATGATTTCTTTCATAAAGTTAAATTTGCTGTGAAAGTTGAGTAACGGAAAAAAGTTCAAGTAAAAACGAAAGTAAATTGCAGTGATCTTGAGCGAGCTTTTGCTTTATGTCCAAACCTTTTATTTGATTCACCATTTTTCGACAATATGACTTTGTTGTCTCTTTAAAGATTCATTTTTCTGTATTGTTCTTATGCTATTACTTACCACACAGTATCTTTCAATTATATAAATGTATATAACTTTTGCTGTTATAATAGAGCAGCGGAAAGTCGTTCATCAAAGAAAGAAGGCAGGATTCAAAGATCTAGGGTAGTTATTCTCGAACTTTTTGAGACTGAGGGCCAAATGCACGCCGGGCTCGTTGGCTGAGGTCAAGGGCTGCAGGGAAAATTAAAGCCCTAGAAGTAGGACACTCATTCGTGAGGGCGAATTTCGTAATACATATTAGTTTCTAAAACTGTATCTACGGCAAACAGCAGCAGAGGTACGAACTTTCAAAAGAAGCGTTCATCAAGAGCGCAACACACACTGTACAGCGTCTTACAGCCAATCCACCTCAGCCTACAGTTGAAGGGGATGGGGTCAGAAAATTTAGCTTTCCGTGATGCATTAAATTGCAGGAAATTGCACTCTAAACCATTATTTTTCTACAATCCCTAGTGGTGCCAGGGCTTTTTCCCGATAGCAAGGGGCCCGCAAGGTCCCCAATAGGGGGCTGTAACCCGAAGCCCCGAAAAAGGCAACAGGGTTGCCAAAGGGCAGCTAATACGTAACTTAAGTTGTCAGAACGTGAAGACATTCAGTTTGTGTAAACGCGGTACGTCAGAGAGAGAAAAGGACTGGGTTCGAGGGCTGCATTCCAAAACTTCAAAAAAAATAACTTCCTCATTTGACTGATTCTATTTCATGTAACAGAGCCTCAGAAAGAGCGCTCAACAATTAATAGGCCACTTCGGAAAATTAGGTTTGTCACGCTTACTACATAACATTTGATTTAGTTTTTACAAGTCATGAAAAATGACTCAAAGAGATTTTAATGGCAGTCATCCATCAACGGATGTTTAACAAAATACGTTTTTGAATAGTACACTCACCACACCCAGCAATATATAACTGTACACATTTATGTACAAAAAAGTCATCAACAACATAGTATAGTACACGAGACAAAATTCTTCTTGACTAAAATCAGAACAAGGAATATGTCGTACAGCGTGCTATACGCATTACGCAGGCAACCAGTACCACTTTAGGCAGTCAGGAGAGCAAATTTGAAGGAATCAAGCAGCGATCACTTCAAAGTATAGGCTACAGTAAATACATTAAATAAATGTCAACATGGATTATTTGCCATTTCTTCATCTTTACTATAAGTTTCTTCTTTTCAAATACGATTTCCCACAACGTGAAATCAATTCAAGGGCCACACCGACAGGGTCAGGGACTGCATGCGGCCCTATGGGCCGCGTTTGAGAATCACTGATCTAGAGTCTACCGTGTATCACAGCGAAACTTTTCTATTTGTGTAAATAATCTCTGTAATGTATACTTTCTTGCCTATTAGGTGTTGTACATTTCTGAATTTTTCATCCTATTGTGTACCAAATGTAACCAACCAGTAGAGAAAATACGAATACTTACTATTTGAGAGATGAAATGAAATGAAATAAAGGGAAAAAATTAAAAAAAAAAATAGCTTAGAAGGCACATCAAGAGCCTAGCTAGTGCCCCCGTATCTCGTGCAACTGTCATTCCACAATCGATGATTACAATTAAGGATTCAGCCATGCACGGTCTTTTTGGGTGCCAAGAGGGGTTCAGTCAGCCCAAGCCCGTAGCCAGGAGGGGCACGGGGGCCGTGCCCCCTTTTGGACCACTGTGCCATCATATGGAAAATCGATCGAAAATAAAATTTTACTACCTGTAAACGGTGGCCCGGTCTGACTCCAAGTGATTTTTGGTCAAAAATGATCCCAAAAGGCGTTAAGCAATGAACGTACTTTGTTTTCTGTTAATTTTTTTCTAAAAATACAAAAAGTTTAGCGCGCTACGCACGCCCTCATATTTAGTTACATTTAGATTTAACACCTGTTTCAGTTATATTAGCTTTATAAATTAGGCAAAGGTTCCACAATTAGGGTGTTGTCTTACCGTGTAGGCGTGATTCTGGAGATACACAAAATTGCATAGTGAAAAGTTCTATCCACTTTTGTCTTACCGAATTTGGAAGATTTTGAATCTAGACTTAACATCATGGTAAACATATTTTGTAAGAAATTTGGATGTCTCAATTATGCTGAGTTCAGGGGTGGTGCAAGGGTCATTCCTCCTTGCTTCTTGGTTGTCCCCTTAAAGACAGACACTCATTATCAAGTACATTTTTGGTTGGATGGAAGACAGAAAAATTCTAAATTGGTGAATGCTCTTTGATTGGTATCGAAGTCAAAAGATGCAGAGGAGCTCACATTACGCAGCATGCACAGAAAGTGCTCTGATAAGAGCTTCGTATGCCCACCAGGATATTAAGCAATGTATTAGGTTTATATCTGCACAAGGAGGAGTTCAAGATAGATTTGGGAAAGGGGTAACTTAGTTGGGAGAACTGGAACTTTCTGGGATGAGGAGGGCAGGTTCTTACATAGAAACCCAAATTTTTAACTTTCCTTAGCAAGAAACAAATATTTTCAATTTTTCCTTAACAGAATTTCATTTTTCCGGCGCGCTTCGCGTGACCAAACTTTCCCGTTCGACATCCTTTCGGCAACCCATTGCAAGAAATTTTCCTTCAAAATTTCGGCGCTCCTGGCGTGCAATTCTCACAATCGAAGAAGTATCGCCTATCAACATTACTAGCACAAAAGTTCCCAGTGAACTATTCTAGCCAAAGCTAAGTGAAGGCTCAAAGTTATATGCCGTAGCAACCTAATACCTTGAGTTATATGAGCAACGTGATGACTATATGCATTTGAAGCTAAAATTATTCGCACCAAAAATTTATTCAAAAATTTACTTTTTATTTTAAAGAAAAATTCGTTCAAAGTAAAAAAAGATATCATCTGAATTGTGAGCTGTGAAAGAGCTTGGTGTGCGCTCATTGTCATTTTAAGTCCTGCTCAAAGATCCATGCCAGTGTTACCATTTTGTAACTCCTGGGACCTTTAGGGAATTTCTCTCTGGGTGCTAACAAAATCATTATGGACCACACCAAGAACGTCTAATGGCAGCCCCCGGTCACCTCGCCGTTCTCAAAGAAGTCAATTCTTCACCTGCGCTTGTGGAGCTGAATTATCATCGTGATCATAGCCTTGTTCCCTTCACTTTTGGAGACTTTCCACGCCTCTGTATTGCAAACACAGGGAAAACGCGCACCAGAAGAGCGAATGTGCGCGCATGTGCACACATACCGCAGATATATGTTTAAGCTATCCGTGGTAGGCTTGAGATATCTCCTGCGGTTCACGCAAACTGTCATCACATGGTGGCACTACTGATTACAAACATAGTCTTCGGTGCCCCCTATATGAGGTACCGGTTCCCCTACCATATATCAGAATCCCTGTCCACGGTCCTGAGTGGCGGCTCGCCACATAGACGCCGCATAGGGGAAGTATCCCTCCCCCACTAAAAAAAAATCGCAAAACATTGTTTTTCATCATCATAAAAATAATATGTCACACGAAATTATTATGGTAATAATATTATAAATGAAAATTATTTCTTAATTTGGACGAAATCATCTCTTCGGTCTCACAAATGCCATATATTTTATCAGAGCTTGTCATATTCACTCATCTGCAGGCAATTGTCTTGATAGTACTTAACATTTTACAGCTCGAGTGAAATCCGTGAAAAGCCCTACCCTACATTCATCTCAAAAGGCATGAATTTAAACCAGCGGCTTAGCTAAAGGAGGTGGAGGTAGAGTGGTGGAGTAGAGTGGTGAGTGGGCAGTTACCCTCAACGCCTCATACGTCTCTGCAGGAGATTTTCCCTTCCTTGAAAAATCCTTGAAAAGCATAGTTGTCGATGGTCGTGGAATACATAGGCCTAAGTAAGCTCAGGGGACAGGGTCAAGGGAGTGGGCCCCATTATTATTTGACCGAGGGGCCAAGATATCTTTATACCTACACCCTTTCCACCGGCATTGTGTAATGGTTTTACAACAACTTTAATTAAAATTTCTGGCGCTCTTCGCTGGCAATTATCACGGTTAACACTAGAAATACATGTTGACCAATATTAGAGCGACAATGCAGAATATTGTTCTAGGGAAAACTTTTTTTTGCCGAAACTAGAGGTACAACTCCAATCCCAGGCTTGCTTCAAGAGGGGAAGTAATGTGGCAACCATACTGCACATTATGAGCAACATTGAAGCCTGTTATACATGATGTGAAGTATATTACTCATTAAACAAGCTTATTTGTAGCATGGATCTATCCGTATAGCTCCATGTTCAACTGCTAGTTAAGACATTAGCAGAAAAAGGAGCGCTTTGATGTGCTTGTTAGTCATTTCCCCCTATTGTTACACCTAAACTTCCTTCGCCTGTCTTCCATTAGAATCGGAAGCTGTTCGCCTGTGACTGGGATTTCGGTCAAGGTTATAGTAAAAGTTCGATTTTTGTGAAGTGCTCGTTGTGCTTCCCTTTAAAAGTCATGTGCATTTTTGTTAAGAGCACTATTACACTATTGTCCCGGTTTTATTACTTCCCCTCCGAGGTTCCAGAAAGGAATATGTTGCTCTCAGGTAGGCCTACTAGCCTTGAAGGCGGGT
>WURT03505748.1:0-21649 GCA_009936505.3 Holothuria glaberrima | reverse complement strand
AAAAATATTCTGCCCCCAGATGAAAACTGAAACTACATAATAATAAATGTGGGGGAATATTTTATGCCCCCCATCACAACATTTTCCCCCCAATCACAACACTTGCCCCCCCCCCCCTAAAAAAATGTGAAGCTGACTACGAGCCCACATGTTCCTTTATTACATTACTTTATGTAAAGCACAGCGTAAGTGTAAAAATAATAAGTCTCGTGCAACCTCCGTCTGCGATGATCCAGGGAGATGCCACTAGTCTAACGGCAACTCCCTGTAACATCCTCCTCTCCTTAAAACCCCTTCCATCCAGATGAAAATGACTGGACGCGTTGGCCCGAATCATTTAGCTATTTTGAATAAAAAATGAGAAACTGCGATATTTATGTGGTCTGAATTTGTGGGTTTCCAAAGTTACTTGTAGACAGTCATTTGCTTTATTGCAGTTGCCCACATTAGCGGCTCGTCATAGGGGCAAGGGGGGCACTCCCCCCAAGTTTGCAATGCATGGTCTTCAAAAAAAAAAACATGTAATTCGAGATGGTTTAGTAAAAATAAATCTAAATTTAGACGAAATCATCCCTATGTCATAAATGAAGTTGTGTATATTACTATAATCGCAAGATTTCCATAATTTTCAAGTATGTATTTCGTCATTATTTCAAGATTCGACCTAAGTTTACTGGGTCATTCGACCACTAGTTACGTAAAATTAATATTATTTGAGTCGTCATGATTTCAATTTTTTCAGGCTCGCATTTATATTGCTTCTCTAATGGAGGATTTCAGTTTGTGATAAAGAAAAATGATAATATGTTACACTGTCTAAATAGGGTATAGCCATCGTCAGCAGGTCAGTTGGCACGTAGAGTACTAAGAAATTACTTTTGCTAAAATGTCTCCTAAAACCATTGCCGGAAAGTAAGTTGGTCCATGACATCTGTTTCATTGTATTTTCATAGGTCCAAATCTTCTAAGTTTCCAAAAGGTGAATATGGAATCGTTCATTTCGTATAATCACTGAGGCTTAACCACCGATGATCGTGAAAGTCGCTCATTAGTCCTCTAAAGCCGTATATGCCAGGCGTGTGTGAGGATTAATTTAAAATGCGAGAACTTTTGAATTCGAAGCTGTATCAGTGTCTGATCAAACATGACTTGGCTGAAAGTTCTGAAGTTACGACCAGTCAGCGTTCAATTAAATACAGTGGAAGCAGCAGGGAAGCAGTGCATAGAATAACTAGCGGACGAGGAGGGGCATAAGTCGCGTTTTACCAGAAGTTTAACCGAGTTGCCAGAATGCTTAAAACCAAGGGTTGGGAACCTCCGGCCTGCGAGACCATTTGGTCTGGCCCGCGAGGCAATTCGTGAGTGTAATTTAAGTTACACTTGAAATTCAATTTATTATAATTTTATCTACCGTAATTAAATCTACTAAATTAATGCAATTTTTTTACTTTTCTTAATCCTTTGGAAAACTTTGATAGTTGAGGGTTCTTAGATGCAATTTGGTGCATCATTTTGGAAAAATTTTAAGGTAAATTACTGCAAAATTTCGACATTTCTTAGTCCTTTGGAAAATTTTGTAATATTTGTGGGTCCTAAGATGCAATTTGGTGCATCATTTTGGATAAATTCTAATGTAAATTACTGAATTTTTTAAAAATTTTCTTAGCCCCTTGTAATTTCTTTTTGATATTTGTGGGCCCTTAGATGAAATTTGGTGCATTATTTGGACAAATTTCAAGGTAAATTACTTATTTTATTGACATACTATATATATATTTGAAATTTCTTAGTCCTTTGGAAAATGTTTTGATATTTGAGGGTCCTTAGATGCAATCTGGTGCATTATTTGGACAAATTTCAAGGTAAATTACTTATTTTATTGACATACTATATATATATTTGAAATTTCTTAGTCCTTTGGAAAATGTTTTGATATTTGAGGGTCCTTAGATGCAATCTGGTGCATTATTCTGGACAAATTGTATGGTTAAATTACTGCAAATTTTTGACATTTCTTACAGAAGAGACAAATAACAGATTTTCGTGCTTGGAAAGTGGGGGGAATAAAGCATACTTCAGCCCCCCACAAATTTTGCGCCCTTGCAAAAAAGTGCTATCATTTCTTTGTTTTCAAGTGTCAACATGCCTGAAATTTTCGTTATTTAAATAAAACAATCCAGAAAACCAATATTTCATGACTTGTTGGCAAAGCTGAAACCTATTGTGACACAATAAAAGAAACATCAAATTATTTAAAGGTGTAGCTCTTTTTATACAAATCGATCAAGCCGCTTTGCCTGTTTCACTGTCTTTTGCTCCTCCCTTTTGGAGTATCGCCTGATATAGTTGAAATTATTTTTAAAGATAGATCATGACTGACTGCCTGAGATGGTTTTTGAAGAGCTTTTGAAAACTATATGGGGCATCTCTGTAATACATAATAATAACCATACTCCTGCTGTACTATCCGGAGCGAATCATTGATATTGCCGATGGGGGGGGGGGTCGTCCGGACCTCCCTGCATACGGACTTGATTTTGCCCCCCAAGCAAAATTTCTTAGAGCCGCCCCTGGTTTCCCACAAATTTGCGTTTAAGAGATTCACCCTAGGTCCGCCATTGTCCCAGGACCCCACCAGGGTACCTACGGTTTCTCTGTGCCATGTAGGAGGCGTTTCCACCCACCCCCTCGAAGGTCTGGAAAGGTCTAGAAAATGTGTTCCCTTAAATATTAGTACAGTGAAAAATAGCTTAGTTTCGAAAATGTAGGTTAATTGCAGATATATTTTTAACTAAGAACGATCAAGGTTGGACGGATACTATTAATTTCCAATAATTTTCTAATGACCAAGCGCGTCGGCAGAAAAAGTGCCAGGTAAGCTACTTTCAGCGGAGGCTGCATCTTTGTAAGGTGTGGCCTACAAAGTCTTTCACACCATGCATGTAAAAATGCGCAAAGCCAGAGGCTGGAAATTGCCCCCCCCCCAGAACCCAATTTACCTTTGGTAGGGCCCTGCATGGGCACACACTAATGTGGGGCCACTTCCACTATAATTCTCCACAAGACTATAGAGGCGCAAGTCACGTAAGGAGGACAAAAGTTGTGGTCACTTTCACCCCCTCCTCACTGGAAATAAACTCCATAGATTCCCTTCCTACGTACATGTAAGCCTACAAAACGAAACTTAGCACAGATGATCTCCTCCAACTACCCAAAAATACAACAATGTAAATTTGTAGAGCCCCTGGGCACGTGCTCCGCTGGCCCATGCTTAAATCCAGCTCTGATGCCTCCCCGCGTAAAATAATTTCCTTAAATGCGATGGCTTTTGCGGCCAGTTCGGTACATATGTCGAGAAAATCCTGCATCCCCCAGGTGTAATTTGAAGTGCTAATTTTATGTTGGCTTATGACGATTGCGAATTTTTCAGTTGTCCAAGGGAAATAATATAAGTGTCCAGGGGTGATTGATTGTTCATGTGGTTGACAGCTATAATGACACAGTGATGGGAAACTTTTGTATTTCAAGTTTCCCTCTTTCCCTCCCAAAGACAATTCCAAGCCAGAAGACTTCCCCCTGGGCAACTCACACCCCAGACAATTCCCACTCATGACATACATCTGTCAGACAACTCCTTCCCCCTTCCTGCATAGCTTGAATAGTACAGGGTGGGAATTATCCAGTGGGAAATTGGTCAGGCTAAGAATTGCAATGTGCCAAGGATTGGTCCAGTTATGGCAATTAATGCATTACTTTTTAACAACAACTGGGTCATTATATTAAAACATTCACTGACTTTTCTAAAAAGAAAAAAAAATAACAAAACAAAACAAAACAAAAAAAGCATTAAGTTTCTTAACAATGTTATATTTCATGATAAAGAAGTAAAACGTCATAAATCAATTATGCAACAATATAATATTTTAGGTGGCAATAAATTTCTAAAAAATGGTAGGATTATAAATTGTACTGGATATTATGGCAATAACTCTAACTTTTTTAAATGTCATTTTGAAACATTGCAATAAATTGCTCTTTGTTTTGAAATATATAAAAATGTTTTCAATTGACATATTTTCTATCTGTGCATATTGCAGAATGGTATTTTGTATATCTAGTGTTGTATACACATTGCTAGAGACCCTGTCATGAAATCAATAAATGTATGAAAAGAAAGTTTTACAAAGTTTACAGAATAATAATAGAATATGTCAGAGACAGACAGGCAAACAGACAGACAGGCAAACAGGCAGAAAGGGCAGACATGCAAAGAGACAGACAAGCAGACACACATACATACATACATACATACACACAGACAGACTGACAGACAGACAGACTGAGAGACAGACAGACACACAGGGAAAAGGACATGGCATTCATGTATACTACGTACAGTGAGTATTTGGGGCAAAAATTATTGAAGAATGACGATTACTATCTTCAATTGCCAATGCTAACATTTCTAAATCCTATGCATCATGACAAACAATCAATTGCACACACTAATATCATCTCTGGCCTTCCTGGAAGAACTCTGCTCATATGCAATCTAAAATGGCTCCTTAAATGGTTTTTCCTTCTGCATATATATACAGAGGACCATTCCCTCTTGCATAACAGAAATGCAAGCCCTTTGCAGGCCTGGATTCTTTTGTAGGCACTAGACCTGCTTATAAAAAATTCCTAAACACTGCCTGAGTAGATTTTTATAGGCCTACATTTTTGAGGCACTTTGCACAGTGCTGACTCTGCCTATTGGGTAAACAGGCCCTAGCGCTATGGGTTATTGAAGACTGCTATGGGTTATTGATGACAACTCACCAGAGGTGAGGTCCGAAGAAAAACAAAAATAATGATGTGATCAAAACTGATTAGTTGAAGGCAAACAGTTATGTTCCCTGACACTGTCAATGGTGTTTCAACTGGTTGTGCTCAGAATACAAAGAAAACACATTTGGTATTGATGTAATAAATATAAAATGAAATAAAGATATATGCAAGTTATGCAATACTGAATTAAATACATTTCTTCTCTGAAAATTTCTAATTGAGTAAACAGTCACAAAGTGAAAGATGAGTTCATGGCAAAAATTTCACAACACTTTGGAACACTGTAGAAGAATATTTCTTCACAGATGGAAGATTAAAAATGAAACAAAAACCTTGAAGTAACAGTTACAACCCTGATCAAAATATTTCAATCCAGGAATTCAAATGAAGTAAACAGTCTCCCCTATTTATTTGGAAACATTGGCCAATGTTACAAATATCTGCTAATTTTCTTGAGATTCCTTTCATGATATTGTAGAACATAAATATTGCATAAAAAAGATTAACCAATAACTTATTTCAGGAATTAAATATTTAAGTTACAAAAATATTGTCACATGATTAAAAAGAGCCAATCACAAATTAGGATACCAGGTTATACAAATTCAGGGGCAGCGATCTGTTAAAATTATTGGCGGGGGGGGGGGGGACACCTGCTTGAGTAAATACTTTGGGCCTCTGGCCAGGGTTACAAGGAGCCACCATAGGTCCTCTGTTTGGGTCCAGGGGTGAAGCCCCTGGAAGCCAAGTGATTTGGTGCATTCCAGAGGACACAGATCACATATTTCTGATCTAAAGTTTTCTCAGCTGCTATTACTAGGCTAATATCACAATTATTTATATCGAAAATGTGGGTATAACAACATTCTCTCAGTATACCTATAAATATTTGGGAGGGGACATTGATATTATGTCCCCCACTAAAATTATTGACAGAACATGTCCCCTGTCTCCCCCACCCCGATCACTGCCCATGTAAAACTGGCACGCTTGCACTTGCCCTAGTTTTAGACCTATTTCCATATGATGCTTCATGACATCAAACATGAGAAAATCCTCAAAGTTTAAAATTTATGCTTGAAAGTAACTGGCTATCCAATTGTGCATATCTGCTAAAACCTGATTTTTTTTTTGTTTATTTATTTATTTTTTTTTGTGAAGTAATTTGTGCTTGGCATTTTAAGTCTGAGGTAAAAATTACCAAAGTGTGAAACCACATAATTTACACACTTGGCTGAACTTGCTGATTATGATATAACTTCTGTTTACAAAGTAGTGACAGTGTGAGAACAATATCAATAAATTGTAAAAATGAAGAACTAGATATTCCCTTTGGCTTTACCAAAAAAATTCTTTTTTCTTATTTTCTTTCCTTTGGAAAAGTTTCTAGACTTTTTTATCCTTAAAACTACCAGTCTGAAAATTTCATGCATTATCCAACTTTTCTCACAACACAGGAGCCCTCATACAATCAGATAATAGGGGAAAATCTGCCTTAAAAAATATATATTATCTTCATTTGCACATAAGTTGAATTAATATTTATGAATTCCATCCAATCCAGCTATGGCAAATTAGGAGGTAGATCATGGAAACGAAGGTAGTGCCAAGCATCATGGGAAATCCAACTCTGTAAAGAGGACAAAGAACACTTTGTTCCACAAGAATAGGTAACTGCTTAGGTTACATACATAATATATACTTATAAAGGGCTGCTTCATTGAAATCGTAGCCCTAAAGCAATACATTATAAAACACAAACACAAACAATAAGAAACGTGTGCAGAAGCAATAAAGAATCAAGAATCTACAACGTGGAGGTACAGGTAACGATCTTTATTATGGGGGTCAATAATTGATGAACTTGCCTGTAGAGGAGGTATTTCAAGAGATGTCACACATTTAACTGGGATTGCCTGGCAGTGCAGGGCACAACACACAGGCAGTAGGACTGTTACACAATGGATGATTCATGGCTGGCAAAATGCCTAATAACCAAAGAGACTATCATGCGACATCAGTGAAACACTTCTTTTGTTAAAAATTTAACTTTAAAACGAACATAGAATCACAGACAGAGCAGTTTAAAACTCATTTTCTCTGAAATGTGAGGTACCCTGTATGATTGTTTAACTCCACTGACAAAGTTCTTTAACCTAATGCTGGGCATCCAGAACCAAACACTTCCCTTCCCCTGCTCCCCTGAGCAAATACATGTTGACTTAAGGGCAAAAACATTTCTTTTTTAGACCAAATTCATGTCATGATTGTTTTTCAATTAGGGAAAATTTCAGTGCAACACCTACCACTCCAGCAATTCTGCCAGAAATTCAAAAAAGTTGGGGGGGGGATTAATTACTGGTAAACCATGATTCCAAACTGTGAAGGGTTTTAAAGGCCATTTACGTAAGATCAAAATTGCTTCAAAAGTGTCCACTTCTTAAGTAAGAAACCAAGATACTGGCAATTTATATTTTTATGGAAGTAAAAAGGGGGAATTTACCCCCTTCTGAAAAGGGGAAGGGGGCAAATTTCTGTTCTGAAAGTGCCATGTGGTGAGCTTGGGGATCTACTAAAAGAGGCATACATAAATATAAATATATCCTACCAGTGTTTGTGCTTATATGTTCAATAGTGGGATTTCCACAAGTAGAGAACCCAGCATAGAAAATATTTGTCTTCACAAAATTTCTGCCTGCTTTGATCAACCTGTTGCACACAGAAATACCTGCAATCCCCCCCCCTTCCCTAGCAAAATATATAGTGGGGTTGGGGAGGTTAAGGTGTGCTTCCACCCCACACAATTCCTTTTATAAAAAAAAAAAAAAAACCCTCATTTCTATCGTGTGTGAAATGTATCAAACTTTTTCAATAAGTTATCAAGACTTTTTCCTATAAAATTGCATAAAATGTAGCATCAAGTTAAATCAAAAGATTCTTAAATAATCAAACATTTCTTAAAAGGAGGGGGAAGCTCCTCTTAGACTCCTCACCAAGACAGCCCCCTAAAATGATCAGCCTCCCCAGTCTCCAACTAACAACAGCTTCCTATGCTTATCATTTCATTTTATTAATGCAACAACTAGTATGCAGACACAAAAATAGCCATACCAGCATAGTTTATTAAAACCACAAATGTGTTCAGGGCCTTATTACCAAGAGTGTCCTACATATATACATACAGCAACAGTGCTGTCCTTCTCAAAACAATAGTTAACATATATCTATAAATATTATCCTGTAAAGTTTGATGACCTTTTTCCTTCGTCTGATATTTTTAATACATGAATATTCATAAGCATTGACAACACAGGTGTTCTTATTTAGAGTCACAGGTGTTCAATCTTAAATGATGTCAAACAAAACAAGTAGTTTGGGAACCACCCAGGATGAGACTAACAAAAGAATTCCTTATTTAGGACTATAAATGTATCTAGGTTATAAGGTAAACAAAGGGAAGAAATAAGAAAAAGGATATGGAGCCAGGTGTTTGACTTCATTTCTAACTATGACAAACTATAAATAGATCTTGGTCAGGTGGGAAACAAAAGAACAAAAAGAATTGAAAATTAAAGATGCAAAGCCAGGTGTTTGTAACATGAATAAGGTCAAGTTCAGGATACAAGACAGTATGATAACCTATCTGATCAAGGAAAGAGACATTCGTGTGTTATTAGGTATGGTGGCATCTACTGATGATGTATGTAGTGTTGCAGTTGCTGTAGAAGGGACCTCATGAATATTCATAGCAATTATCTGTACTAAGTATGTAATTCATTGGATGGTCATGGGTTGGAGGTGTGGCAGCCTCCCTAATGTGATCAATGATGAAAGTCTCTCATGATTCAGGAGCTGTTGCTGTCTATTTTCAAAAAGTACCTTGTAAAATGTATGTTTTTCTAGAGATACAGTGCATTATGGGAAATCTGTGATGTCATCACAGCACATTGATTACCATTGTATTTCTTTTACAATATTGATAATGCTGTAGGGAATATTCAATGACTTTGTCTGTTATACCCTACATATGGTGTCATATTTTTTATGCTAGACCCACATGGAAAGACATTCAAACATTTCCATAAAGTATCACATTTCAAGGACAAACAGGACTTCAATTATAAAGAAAAACAAAAAGCACCTAAGGCAATGCCCACTTAACATTGCATTCTGTGAATTTCATGAGAACTGGGGGTAACTAATCTTTAAAATTATGAAGATATCTTGAGGTAGGAGAAGAGTATTGCTACAGGACTTTAATTGGAAATTTTGTCTTCTTCACATCAGAACCTTGTGAAAATCCCACTGGAATATTCCCTAAGGAAGTTGTGTCCCAAAACCAGGTACTGAACCCACTGCATTTACACAGCAGAATTAACAAACATGATATTATAAGCCAAGAAATGTACTCACTTTGTGAATTCCATAAATGTAAATGGGTACCCATGCTGCTGTGCTATACCTGCACATACAACATTGGCAGATGCCCCTATCAGGGTACCATTTCCACCAAGACAAGCACCAAATGCAAGAGCCCACACCATTGGTTCAAGGGGAAGATTAAGTTCAGGGTCATCTCCTAGAGATACAATAATAGGGACCTGTTGAAAAATAAAAGTGACCACTTTAGGTTAATATGAAGTTCTAAGTAACTTGAGAGAAAGATCTCTTCCAACACCCACATTTAGGATTAAAAAATGTATAAGACATTACAACAAACAGACAACGCATACTTAAAAACAGTTGCTGCTTTTGTTGGTGTATGATTTGTACAATGACATGAGTTTCTCCCAGCCCCCTCCCCAACCCCATTGAAACATCCTGGATAAACCACTGAAGTCCATGAGATGGCAATTAACAATTTAACTGCAGAAACCTTTGCTAATATCTTTGAGCTTCATTGTGATAAAACTACTTCTCTTAAACTATAATAAAGCTAAGGACTGGGGATTATGCTCTGAAAAAAGTTCAATCTTCCTCTTAATTTTCCAACAAATGCCACTTCCTTTCTGCCAATCATTCAGTGTCCCACAGGCTGACAATGTTGAACTATGCTTCACCTCATTTTACCTTGCATGATTCCCAACACAAACATAATCCTAAAGATGTGATGGTTTCAAACCTAAGAAATAATTTAAAAGTAACATATCACCTCATTTTACCTTGCTTGATTCCCAACACAAACATAATCCTACAGATGTGATGGTTTCAAACTTAAGAAATAATGTAAGAGTAAAATATCTCACCATGGCTGTTGTAAATGGAATGTTATCAATAAATGATGAGGCAAGGGCTGACACCCACAGAATCAAAATAATAGCAACAGTCAGACGACTGTCTTCATGGACATCCTGAAAATAATCAGATGGTAGGGAAACATTTAGAAAGACTTAACACAATAATCATGTTGTGAATCTCTACTTTCATTTCAAAAATTGTCATTTCTTTTCAAGAGACCATAGCATTGTTCTTTTTCATACAAAAAAGAAAGAAATATCAAGTTTAGATGACTCTTGACTTACTTTGATCAGGTCTGCTACAGCTGAACCAATGAAATCAATCAATCCTAATTCTGTAAGACCCTAAAAAGAAAACAAATTAAAAAAAGATAAAAAATAAATGGAAACAGAAGGAAAAATTGATCATAGAGAACAAAATAATAATTTAGGCCTACTGGAGACCCCATATAACTTCAGGTTTCAAACTTGCAAACGTATGAATGTAATAAAGAGAAACAGTGTTGTTCAATCAATACAAACAGCTATATATATTAGAATATTTCATGTCTGCTGCCCTCTATCATATAGCTTACATAGATGTCTCTATGGACTACTATCTTACAGTGAGTTCTATTGCATCAGCATTTTCTAATCAGAGTGCCACAATACAGATGGAATTTCAGAAGTACATGTTGCATAGTAGTGAAAGTTGTATGGATAATAATATATTAGAGGAAATTGATTTTTCAGATAATGGTAAAATGTGGTTCCTGGTAATTTCAATGATCAAAAGGGGGACCTTAGGTTGACTTACAAAGGTTGAGAAACCCTGTTCTACACCAATTTCAAAACTCTACACACTGAGTATGGGACACTTCTGTTCCATTTGGGCGGGGGGGAGGAAGTGGGAGAGAAGGAGTTTACCCAGAATGCATCTGTCCTACCTCCATAAGGATGAAGAGGGCAGCAAAGAAGAGGAGGGTAGCCCATTCAACCTTGAGCATAATGCCCTCAAAGTCATGAATGTCAGCTAAGATGAGGAGAACCAGTGCAGCGATCACTGCTATCCATCCTAAAAAATATAAAGACAGACATAGAGAGATCATGTAGATACAGGAATGCACTCATTAAAATTCTAGGACACTTTTAACTTAATTGAAGAGAAAGTTTCACTGGTGGTGAGACTTGCTGTAGCAAACCTTGAATAAATCCTCTAAAGTCCCACAGCATCAAGGTGATGCAGCATAAAGTATACTGTAAAGTTGTGTCTTTGAGTTCAATTCCGGCTGTGGCACACAAAAGTTAGAAAGCTTATCAGCTCAGTCCCAAAAATGAAGGGGTGGGGCTTTAGGTGGGCTGAGTCCCTCTAACCATATACTCAAAAAATTTGAACACCTCCATCAAGTCATCCTTTTTTCAGTTTTACAGACTAGAACCTGACAGATCAGAGCACTTAACATGCAGGACTTATTGTTTAAAAGTTTGTTATACTTTTTTCTGATGTCCAAACAATTACAGCATTATGATCAGTAAGGCAATGGTTCCTATAGTTGATATATACATATATGTTGGACACTCCATTTCCATGACACCACTGATACTGGAGGTTTTGGCAATATGGTATTGTTATTTTCTGGCACAGTATAACACTCTTACCACTGCAGAACTTAACCATCTATCTATAAGATAGAAAGAAGGACCTCCAGCAAGGTGCAGAAAAACAAACCACAGCATTTATGAACAATAAACATAGACACACTCCAATACATCAGGAACTTCAGGTCGAAGTGTCAGTCTAGGCTTTTGTTCACAGGTTAAAGAAAACAAGCTAGTTTTGTATGTAAACAGGTGTGTTGTAGTGTTGATATTGAAATTTTTAAAGATACACTATTGTGTCTGCTTAATGGTATCAAATTATGATACCAATGTCCAGTAAGTACTACCCATCCCTACTGATTTCGCCAGCATGATTTTGCAGTCATTTAGTGACAGAAGCTGTAAAACAATATTTTAGCAATTGCTTGATAAATCAGACATGAAAAAGGTGCACTTATAGAATTTCTTAACAAATTAAAAAACAACGTACCTATGTCAAGAAAGATGTTTCGTAAAAAAGACGACATGAAGAACATTACGATGGTCACAGTGAGGATGCATCCACATTTTATTAGGAGAGTCTTGTTTGTGATATTGTACTAGGGAAAAAAATAACAGGTGTGACAGATATGTATAAATGATGGGAAGGTAAAAAATAAAAGGAATTTTAAAAAACATCACAACCATGACTTTGGCTCTGAAGACTTAAGAATTGAGCTAGATGATAGATTTCATTGTTGTGTAAAATCAATGTTTTATCCTTAAATAAAATTTCTTAAAAAATCCCCAAAATTATCATTCTTGTGAAAATCACATAGAGATCAAATCAGTTGATCACCAACACTCGCTTAAGCAATATTGCTTAATTCTATCTGTGATGTGCTTCACGGGTTCCCCCACACAACTACCCCTCACACGCTCCCACCCCTCAATTCCACCGGGACTATTCCTACCCTTGATACTCAAATTTTCTGGTGGAGTAGGTGTCTGGAAGACAGTTATGGAAATTGTCTGCATGTAGAATTGTCTAGGCAGGAATTTTATCTGTGATAGTCATCTGAGGGAAAGTTGTGCACAGAGAAAATGTGCTGATGAAAACTGTACAGGGGTGCTGTCATGTCATCTCCATGGTAACAGACACAAATCCACTTTAAAGTAAGTGTTAGAGTAATCACTACATGCCACAAGAAGCTACAAACTCTGTAACTCCACGCTGAAATGCCAGCCACATTTACCTCAATACTCAGAACCACACAAGGAATTAATCTTGGACAAGAATTTTTACGTATCTGACCGGGTTTTGCAAAACGTCAAATGAAGTATCTGCATTGGGATATTTAATTGCAGAATTCCTCCAAACATTACCTGCTCATACCTGTTGTCTTGCCAATAACATAAAAGGGGATAAAAATTTTTACAATTATTCCACAAATTTGAAACTAATCTTCTGAGTGATTAGGGAAGGGGCATCTCCATCTGATTTTAAATTTCTGATGCTAAGATTGTTTGATAAAATAATGGTAAATCTTCCATAAAATAATGCATTCTTGACAAAGTTAAACTCACTTTAGTTCTCATTTCTATTAAATTATCCTTCCAACCATCACTATTTTTTCCAGCATTTCTGTGAAAAAAAAAAAACAAGACCAATAAAATTCATTTGATTTTTCAAAGATAGTCGACAACAATCCCTACAGAGTGGTAAACAAATAAACCAGGTATTTTGAATTTTTTACACCAAACTCCTACTAGTATTATCTTTTTATCATTTTCCACTTTCAGGGTATTTTCCTTTCCAGGGAAAATATCAGAATTTTCTTTTTTTCTTGTATTTCCAGTCATTTTCCTCTCTTCAATTTCTTCCACTCATCCAAGCTAGAAATTATCACTACCATATGTACTGTCAACCCAACTTGACTTTAAAAACTTATGATGGGTGTATTGTTTCTTGAAGGAGGGGATATGGGGGTAATTTTCTACTTAAATTGCTTCAAAATTAGTCTTTGCATATAGCCACACATTATTACTTGATGTAAATTAATTCTTGCACCTGTATGCTCCCAGTCTGAGACAAAGCCATGATAAAGATTACATATTCCTACCACTATCCAGGTATTACTAGGGATCCCTTAAACCTAGGGGTTGTTTTTAAACTCAAAGGAATGACATCAGAGCATCTTCAAACTCACTCTTGTTCATACTGAAGGTTGCTGAGTGTATTTTCCAGCTGATAAACCTTCTGCATCAGCAATGCCTTCACAGTGCTCTCCTCCCTAGAGACCACCATTATCCGTGCAGCAGAACGTCGCCAAACCTCGATTTCCTGCTTCAGGGCTGGGAAAAAAGTAAACTTTGCAAAGTAAGGTTTACAATGTATGCCCTGAATGTGCAGTTAATGATATGGTCAAACATTCTGCTGTGGTGACTTACCACAATTTAAGAAAATACCATAGAACAATTTTGTGATTAGGAATGAAGATCTGGTTCTTTACAGAAAACTGTGCAGGCTTCCTGTCATGGTTACTTGGTGGGAGGGGGAAGGGTCGCTGGGGGTAAGTAATATTTATCCATGAAGAGCAGACCTGTGTATGAACTTAAGTAAACAACTCTATGGTCTTCAGTGCTCTAGACACACCACACATACCGGGTAACTATTGAGAAATGTGTCCTTCTTGAGACCAAACGAGGCAAACCACTGAAAGGACCACTACCATCGTGGATCACAAACTTAATCTTACCTACTACCGATCCTCAATGGAACTGGAAAAATTTGATAACAGTGGTGTTACTTCACCACCCCCCTCCAATGGAAGGTACCACATTTCCCTGCCCCCTCTGGCACAACTCCTGATGTTTCTTCAGATCTCCTTTCAGTTTAGTCAGAAATCACGTTTTAAAAGTACTCTGAAATGTTTACTTACCATATGTGCTTTTATTTAAAACCATGATTCTCTGCCTTCTGTTATTACCATCATTAATCAGAAATGAAACATTTACACTTTTCTGTTGCATTTCCAGGTACTGAGAGCACACTAGTTTGAAGGAACACTCGGAATGACTTATGGATGATCACTTGCACTTTATTAACAACTGCAATTCTACTACTTTGAGAGTTGTCTTTATGAAAATACAACTATTATGACAATGCAAATGCCAATGTACCTTAAAGGGAAATATTGTGTTTGAAAAAATATCATAAAGTGACACCAATGTAATTCCATTGTGGTCTTTTCCCCTTCCCAAACATAAATCACAAATAAATTGCAGCAGATCAACACAAATCTCACAAAATATGGACAAAAAGAAGCAACAATTTCCTCACTGAACCGGCTCATTATCGAACAATAAGCCTCGCCTACATGCAACGTTCGTACCGCTGCATATTCATTTAGGGAGAGAGTTATGCCGGGTCATATTTACACTCATTACACAATGCGTGTTGACCTCACTGACCCAAAGCACATCCCACGACCCTGTCTGCCAACATGTCCTTCATGCTCACAACAAACTAACACAACAGTTTCCGTACCGTCTGGTGCTGTACTGTTGGTCTTACAGCCCACCCACGGAGATTCAGTGCCATCTCCCTATTCACCATGCTGTTCACTGCTCGTACATTAGCATTACAGAATGGTTACAAACGTTCCTAGTACTTTGAGGAATATTAATACAAAAGGGTTGGTACTTTGAGGAATATTTGTACATAAATTTTTGACGAGTGGCATCACAGCTTTTTGTTTCTTAATAGGGGCTAAACCAAAGTACAGTAGTAGTTGCTGAAGCACCAATAATCTCTTTCACATCCTGCTGTTTCGAAAGCGAAGCAACCTGCTAAGGCCCATATGCAATCGCTAAAATTTTTGTGTATAGAAATTACAATAGCGGGGAAGTTATAAGACCCCCTTTCACATCCTGCTGTTTCGAAAGCGAAGCAACCTACTAAGGCCCATATGCAATCGCTACAATTTTTGTGTATAGAAATTACAATAGCGGGGAAGTTATAAGACCCCCTTAGTATACCAAATGTAGTTAGTTCAATACAGACAGTGAAGTAACGATTCTCCAGTAGTTCATTGGTATTTTACGAACATTTTGCACAAGCTGTAGAAGGTGTTTGTTATTGTCTGACGTAACATGATAAATTGATTTGATTGGTGGATTTCAAATCAGGGGTGACAAAGGTGTGGTTTTGCATGCATAATTGTTTGGGTGAACAAATTTGTCAGTTGTTACAAAAAGGTTAATTACTCATTAATTAGTGCACACCTCCTAGAAATGTTTTTCCAGTTACCCCTCTTTCATCGAAAGGGACCTGACTGTATGTAAAACAGGACAGATTCAATAAAAAGTCGGAGAAATGCAATATTTCCCTTTAAAACAAAATTATCTGAGTGGGACAGTAAGAGTTGCACTTTGAGACAGGCAACACAGACACAAACATAAGCATTATCCCCAGTCAAAAAAAGGAAAGGAAGGGGAAAGGGGGAGGAACAATGATGGAACATGAAATCTAGTGAAATAAGAGTATATGAGGAAATACTGTACAAACAACTCTTAGAAGTACCTCTGATTTCTGGAGGATCCTGCTGATGCAGCTTTTTGTTCCAGTAGAGAGCTCGTAACAAAGCATAGCCAGCAAACATACAGAATACAATGCCAAGAGACATGTGCAGGGTGAATTTAGTAAATGTAATTCCCTGGAAAGAATGCAAAGATACAAATGTGAAACATGTCCTACCTTTCTAGCCATTATAGAATATGCAACATTCAAGTTGAAGCACACAATGTTCAGTATCAAAGATTGCAACTGGGTTGGGGACAAAATTTAGAGTTTGAATCTATAGAATACACAGCTCCTCCCCCACTCTCATTGTCACTGCCTTTAAAATACCAAACTTGTTGGTGAGCAATGAACTAGAAACTAAATTTTTCTTGGGTATATTCTAACTTGAACAGGCAAAGTACCCAATTCACATCAAATACACGTTACAGATTCTTCAACCCCAAAAATGTGTTTAGTCTACCACCACTTGAATCATCCAGTGCATACCTTTTTAAGATTTTCATGTCCATGCATATGTATATATGCCACATATATGCACAAACTGCAGGGCCCCACATCTGTGGACCAAGGCTTGGATTAAAGTTTCTTATACCCTAGGGCAAGGCTTGGACAGGCTTGAAGTTGAAATTCTTTGACACTATCTATGCAAAGTTCGAATGCCTCATTTTCTTCCTTTCTAGGATCAAGACAGAGTGCCTGTGTGCCTGTAGGGTACTCCAGACAAGTATGAACCCTTCACGTATGCACACAACCAACCATGAGCATTTGTGACAAATGAGTGGAAACCCATGATACAAAATCACTACAGGAATGCAAGAAAACAAACACCATGAAGTTATGCTCTACGCCAGTGTGAGATTAATAGCCAGATGGCATTTCTATTACAATACTTCTTGCATGGTAAATTATCCGGATTTTATTTAACTAAGAAAAATGCAATTTTTGGTTGTATTAATGCAACAGGGAGATGTACTATGATCTCTGAGGGATATAGTACTCTATTAGTCACAGCATTTCATGGCTTTGGAAATCCTGCACATTTCTGGAAAGTTATGAGCTACACTTTTAAATATTAAGCTGCCACAGTTTGTGAGACATACCTGATACAGGGGGCAGGACTATAATTGGTAAGGTATGAATCAGTCGTATCTAATTTCACAGGTATGCATTTGGAAAATTATTGCAGGACTTTGCATCTTGGCAAATGATAAATAAATATCCCTTGATGAATAAATTTACAGAGTGATAAAAGAAAAGGTTTCTTCTTGAAGCATTCTACATGCAGAGGTTCTTTGAAAAAAGTATAACATTAAATATTACCATAGACATACAATATGGGGAGGGGGACACAAGGTGGGGAGGGGGACACAGTGGTGAAGGGGAAGAAAATGCCAAGAAAATAGTCTTATGGATGACACTCACACCATGCATTAGTGCTTTGTGACCTCCCAAACAGAAAAAGGTTTGAAGTTGATTCTTACTCTGACATGCGATTCTTACAACCATGAGCACTGAATTCCAAACTTCCATAAAACATGACCGATGAAAACCTCATGAGTGCAGACTGAAATATTAGCTGCCTATAGACCATATGCAGTCATGTCAAGCTGATGCCATGCTGGGAAACAAACTAGGTAAGGTATAGACTGCAAACAATGTACGAACAACATAGCCCCTTCACCAGCATGTAGATGTAGGCGGTTATCCTACCGATACATAAATTAGCTGTCTTCATCTGGTGTAAGTTGTAATGCTATGAACTTTCCTCAGCCAAGGTCATACTTTCTGTTCTATGACGTTGTATGCATAATGTCTATCTCAAAGTCTACGCAAAGCACATAATATATAAGGATTCTTCAAGATGAGAAAAAAGGGGAGCTTATGTTATGCAATAAATGCTTCATGAACAAGCACTTTATGTGTTTCATGCATTAGAGTTTACCTCTAGCCACTACAGTATAGCCACCAAGACAGCTTAATTCATCCTTCACTGGATCTAATAGTTTCCTCTTGCAATAAATTTTATCTGAATATTAAATTACTCTTCCGAGATGCATAAACAGGTATCTTACATTTGGGGGATTCTTTCAAGTTTTGTAAATTCCTACTGTATAATTTGGTAGACAGTTACTACACTGTAATTTTTCCATCTCTAGATCTAAAATAATTTTTCAGAGACTATATGATTAAACATCCTTACATGAATACCGCTACAGTAAGTGTAATTTACGTTTACATTTGAGCAAATAATGAAACTGTACAAAATTCTTTATTAAAATCATGAAAATAACTGGGTAGAATTGAGTTAAATTGAACTGAATTGAGTTGAACTGCCTTAAACTGAATTGAACTGAGCTGAACTAAATTGTATTGAACTGAGCTGCATTGATTGCACTGGGGTGTATTGCACTGAACTGCACTAAACTAAATTGAACTGAACTAAACTGAACTGAAGTGAATTGAACTGAGTCACATTGATTAAACTAAAAGGTATTGCTTTGAACTGCTTTGAACTAAACTAAACTATATTGATTTGAACTGAGTCAAATCGATTGAGTTGAACTGAACTGTATTGCATTGAGCTAAATTGAATTAAACTGAAATGAATTGAATTGAACTGAGTTGCATTAATGGAACTGAACTGTATTATTGCACTGAATTGTATTGAACTGAATTAAACTGATTTGAACTGACTGAGTAGCATTGATTGAACTGTGCTGTGTTGCATTGAACTGCACTGAACTAAGTTGAACAGAACTGAATTTTATTAAACTGAAATGTCTTAAACTGAGTTAAATTTGTAGATGATTTAAAATAAACACTTCTCCCTTGAAAATTTCAGTTTTCTTTATTTGCAGTTACCTAGCAGTATTAGTTCCAGAAGGGATGATATCTGAGCCTGAAGTAAACACTGCCTTTTTGCAGAAAGGTAACACTTTTGTTCTCATTCTTTTCTAACTATTCATGCTCATGTAATTTAAACAAAAATTGCAAGAAGAAATAAGGCCATCTACCACACAAGTGCAACATGGTTAAAAACTATAAAACTTACCATAAATTTCACAAAACTGAAGCAATTATTAAATGGAAATAATGAAAACTAATATCAGAATATATTCATGTATTGTAACTTTCTGACAGACTAAATGAACAGAAAAATAATTTTGCACAATTACAAAGCAACATATGAAAAGATCTCATTCATCCAAAATTTTATTCAAGGACAATCTGACAGAAAAACATAGCTTTCATATTTACATCTTATTCCCAGATGTAGCAACAAAAGGCAGAAACTTGTTTAAAATGTCTTTCCAGATTGACCTATAAATGGTAGAATATGTGAAATTGAGTAATGTCAGTGCTGAAACTCATGCTTACCTAAACATGTGCTCTAAATATAAATATACAAGCCCTAAAAAAGTTCACATTACAGTTGTAATGTTCTATTTAGTATTGATGTTATTTGTTAACATTCTGAAATAACACTTGCTCTTTGAACACAAGTTTAAGCTGTGAAATATTCTTACAGGACATTTTCTTTCATACAAAATTGTTATTGCTATAACACCAATGAAATGATCAATTTAAATAAGTTTCCTAATTATGTACCTTGTTTGAACTAGAATACATACCTAACTTCATTTTTGTAGAATTCCTGGTAAACATTTTGTTAAAATAAACAAACAAGATAAATACAACACAATGAAATGTTAAAATTGTGTAAATTTAAAATGAGCAAAACTCACTGCATCTTGTATCTCTGAATTTGAGATGATGATAACATTAGGAGGATCCCCTACAGCTGTAGCTGTGCCCCCGATATTTGAAAATAATACTTCTGCAATGAGGACATGTCTGGGATCCAGTTGAAGAACTTCACAAAGGCTAAAAGGAGCAAATTTGAAAGGATATGTTTTTTTTCTCAACAACTTTTATGGACAATTTTGCAAAGTGTCTCAAAAATTTTAAATTTTTCTTTGCTGACAATTCACCATGTGTATTGAACACTTTTTCACTGCTTAGTATGACTGTACGAATGTATGCTATATGTATAAATAATTATGAAAATATCAGTATTGTTCCATACAGTACAGCACAGTTTATCACAATAAAACATGATACAATACAACAATGCAGTGTCATGCAGTCCAGTCCAATACAACACAAAAAAAAAAAAGACATAACAATACAATACAATACAATACAATACATTACAACATATTACATCACAAAACAATACGAAACAACACAAAATGTTACAATATCATACCATATAGTTACAATATAATAATACCATGCAACACAATACAATGCAATACAATACAACACAATAAGCAATCACCCCAACCTTTTTTTGAAACATTAGGGTTATCTTGCAGATCATATATTACTCCCTTTTAATACCTTTCTCGATGCTTCAGAACATAAAACATATTAAAGGCCCACCGAACAGCGCATGAACTTACAATGCAATAATGAAATATTGTCACATGATTAAAATGGAACACACATGAATCAGTATGCTGGGGGGCTATATTTTCCCCTTTAAAAATGTACCCACCTTATTGTAACTGGAGTTAGCAGAAGGATGGTTGTCACATTATCCAAGAAGGCAGATACAACCCCAGCAAATACACACAGCAGAGTGATTAATGTCCACACCTTACCTTTGGCAATTTTGTATGACTGAAGGGCACACCATTCAAAAAAGCCTGTCTCAGAAAATATGGCAACTATTGTCATCTGTTAAATAAAAGACCACATCATGTGTTAAGCAAACTCTTAAATCTGTAAGCTCTGTATAATGAGAGTGAAAGCTGTAATATATATCATGATACAAGTCCTTCACCAACTTTACACAGTATGATTTTTCTGCCATAAGCACCTGTTTTTCTCTCATGAATTTTGGCTAGTAATCACAAGAAATGCAACAAAATCACACATTTGAACATCATGATGGGTGGGAAAAAAATCAGGATTGTGGGAAGCTCCTTGCAGGGAAATTTTGGTATCTGGAAGGAAATGTGGGCAATTGGAGGGAAATCTGGCTAGTTTTGAACATGGAAATTTGTACAACTTTTGGGAAATTTGACTTGCTTGCCAGGAAATGAAAAAATTTTCCCAGCCCTGTTTAAACAACTCTATACCCTATGACAAGCAATAAGGCACAAGCCACCGAGTTGTGGCATAGAATATCACCACAAACTCACACAGCACTATCATCTCATGTGATATTGAAACATTTAATAAGAAAGAAAATGACATCTCACAACACTGAAGAAGTGTTGTACAGAGTAATGCCCAGAAAAAATTTTTTATATTAGAGTATTGACTTTATGTCAGCCTCTACAGTAACAAATTAGAAAGCCAAAAGGCTTAGTGATTCCTTGCCATATGATATATTGTAACAAGATTGAGTCACCCACATGACAAGCAT
>WURT03505637.1:0-21649 GCA_009936505.3 Holothuria glaberrima | reverse complement strand
TACTAACATTTATGGGCACTTTATTCCAGGGTCAAATTTTGCAATACATTACAGCCACCGGCGTATCCGGGGGGGGGGGCCAGCAGGCCATGCCCCCCCCCATTGAAAAATTAGGAAAAATAAAAAAAGCGAAAAAAAGAGAAAAAACGAAGAAAGAAAACAAAAAGAGAGGCGAGAAAAGGAAATTTTTTTAATGATCCAAAAAAACATTTAAGCCGTAGATTTCTGTAGGGGTAGGATGAGGTGTCTTTTCAACCAAGTGATGGATCTATTGTCATCATTTTCTATCACAAATGTATCTCAAACCATCAGAATTTTCGCAAATCCTTCGCAAACTATCAAATTTTCGCACGCTCCTCGCGCTTCAAACCTTACCACAATGTTGTTCTAATTATATCTTTTGATAGCAATTCACAGAAAAGCACAGCAGCAAAAGTCCAAAGCTGTTTACAAATAACAGGTTGAAAGACTGGCTTTTTGAGTGGCATATATGTTTGTTCGGCAATTGAAAGTGTCTCGATGCATATTCTGAACGCTGAATGCAGGTTTTGTCATGAAAATCTTAGTTAGTGAAGTTTCAGTGCGCTGTGTGGGCATGCATCATGGTTTGCATTCCATCTCATGACGATTATGAAGGTAATAATACATGGTGATCACAACAATTTCAAAAAATAAACATCTGTAGGGGTCTTGCGTCAACATGGGATCTTTCAATCTAATTTGTAGCATGATGTGAAAGGTTGGAACTTGTAAGTATTTGCCGTAATACAGTTTTCAGAAATTTTTACCGAGCGTTTCGCGTGCAGCCATGATCGGTGTAGATGGTCATTGGAAATACACTTACGACAAAAAAGCATTCTGAACCGCGCTTGTTAGTCCTTCACACCTTCTGCTATACCTATCAGGGAGGTCTAATATCACCTTCCTGCACCTCTCCCTCCCGCACATTCCCCATTGCTGGAAGCTGTTCTTCTGGATTCTCGTTCAAAATTACTGTAAAAATACGATAGTTGTAAAGTACTCGGCATCATACTCTATATCATCATTTGGATGTCAGGTAATGAGCATTCAGTGGCATATTTTGGGGGAGGCGATGGGCCATGGGACCCTTACTGATACCGTTTTTATTTTTCAGGACCTAAAGTAATTGAAATTTTTTAAAGAAAATTTTACTTCAGAGGTAGCATATGTGGCACCAAATTGTATGTAAGGAAACCTAATTTTTCAAAAATTTTCAATCACCCCCTCCACTTAGACCCCTCCCCCTAGACCCCTCCCCCAAGCCAGAATCATACAACATACTGCATGGCAAACAGTTAGAAAAATCCTGGCTATGGCACTGTAAGCATTATGGCATTGCCCCATTTTATGTAATTGATCCAGAGCTTCCAGAAGGACCCATACAGGTATCTGCCAGCCTTAGATGCCCTTTAATAATGCAAAAGGAGGCAAAGGAAAATTTTGGTAATAGTCAAAGAATGTTTCTGTGGACTCCACATAGGTATTTTGTCATACAAAACCATCCTGAGTAGAAGAAGGCAGTAAAGTAGCCAAAAAGATGGGATTTTTTGACAACGTATTGTTCTCTTGGAAAAATCTCCTCTTTCACCCATAACAAAAAATTAGAATTCACTTAATTATGGACATTTTCCAGCCATATATGATTAGCTCCAAATATGTCCCAAAGATAGCATCATTTTGCATTTAATCAAAATTAAATTAACAAAAATTTCTCAAAGGGGAGGGGACACTCCCTCCCATTAGACCCCACCAGGACGCCACTATTATGAAGTGACAAAGGAAGAATTCCCACTGCTGTGCACGAACACAGGACACATGAGGTGCAAATTACGTAGACATGGGAGTTTAAACTGAGGTAGCATTACGACATCTTCGGTGGTGCCCCCAATCAAGAAAGTCTGGCGGCACCATTGAGTGCAATAACGTCTTCATTTTGATAAGACAATTGTTCCCTGTGTGTAATATTTTTTTTTTTTTTGTTGGTCTAGTGTCCTATGTTCTGAGCATTGTCAGTGACAACAATACGTTACTATACATTTCCTTTTAACAATTTGACAATTGGCTGTTGTATAGCTTACAAGTGTTTGACCTCTTTAAATAATGAAACAAAAGCATAGCTATTTAATCATTATTTTGTGCATTCTCTCCCAGCTGATGGAACTGAAGAAATGAGATGCAAAAAGTTGATGGTCTTGTCTGCCAACATGTTTAGCGGGAGCGATCATCGTTAAAATGAAAAGAGCAGAAACAGATCTTTAAAATTTGCAAAATATTTCACCAAACTGCATCTAAGGGCGCTTAAATATTAAAAAATTTTCAAAAAAGGGGGAGGGGGACACCTCTCCTTTTTGGGAGGGGGAGAAGAGGGACCTGTCAACATTAAACCTTTGTTTCCTTCAAACTATTATGGTATGAATTGAACTGAATCCATAAAACTTTGAGAGGAAAGGTATACAATGAAAACCATAAGAACGATCGTAAATGGTTGTCAATAATTCTGTTGAGTTTTCCAATCAGCTAGTTAAGCTCTCACTACAATTTTTTTGTTGGGGGCATCTGCAAGCTAGAATTTTGTAGATGGTAAATTAATATCTAAGTGGATACACAATAACTTAATGCTGAAACTTTAATAACGTCAGTTTGAAACAACAGCAAAAGAGGTATTTTCTTTCCACAAGGGGGGCTACTCAATCTTCAACTTTTCTGCTTTTTCCTTGTAAACTGTATATGTCTAAACCTTGAAAAACTTACTGAAGGCAGTGAAAGAGTAGTGTGTTTTATTGTTTGACAGAAACAAAATCAAGGTATTTCTCTTGGAATACTGATTAGGTGGTCAGCTTTTTCAGCTGCATTTCTGTGTAGCCTATGTTGAGACTTTTCTTGTTTTCCTTGTAGGGGTCCTCCAGCACCTTTCAATGGTTCCATTGGCTCTCCATTCAAAACTGCTCCTGTAAAGGAAGAAAGTCCATCTGACTCTGATGCAATCAGTAAAAAAGATAGAAGTGAAGCAGAGGTGTGTTTAATCAAGATAAAACTTTTATTTTATGTTACAGGTGGGAAATGCAAGTTTGGAGCTGTTCATTGTCTTTTAACTTAGCAAAAAAAATTGCAAGAAGAAATACTGCCAGCCCTTCCTTGCTTCTAACCCCCATTTAATGTTCATGACTTTCTTTAATCTGGTTACTTCTCTTTTCCATTTCTCCATCTATGATTTTAATAATTCAGGTCTTGTAAATGGCTTGAAAAATATTAAATGTGATTGGGTCATTCCTAAGATCTTAATAGTCTTTAAATTTGTAATTTTCATATGATAATTATTTAAATTGCATAAATTTCTAGAAATATTGCAGTATTTCCATTATCACTTTCAACAGCTTCTGAAAAGTAAGATTGTGGTCTTCAGTTTGGTTTGAATGTGCTTTAAAATAATGCTGAAATTGATGTTTTTGAGTAAAACGTTTTTCATGAAAAATTTTTGAGGTTCTTTCCAAGATAAGTGCACATATCTTTATACATTTAACATACCCATAAATCCCTGTCTGTTTTAGAATCAGGTCTGTTTTAGACTCGGGTGTATATAACTCATATACCTAACTCTATGTGTAATGTGTCAAACTTTCATTGTATGGTCATTTTCCCTATTTCAGCCAAAGTCGAGGCTAGATTTAAGACTGACTGATAAAACCAAAGTACAAACAGAAAAGGAGAGGAAGATATCAGAGGTGTCTCAAAGGTATTACAACACAATAGTTTATGTGGGAGCTGTGATACCAGTATGGTACATAATCAATGGTACTAATTTGATGGCGGCGCTATTGCATTTAAGAACGATGCAAAAGTACACGACGATCACTTTTCATTCGATGGCAATTTTTTTACATGGTGACCCAAAGTAATTTGATGGCGGCACTCTTGCATTTAATAACGATGCAAAATACACGACGAACACTTTTCATTTGATGACAAATTTTTACATGATGACACCTTTTAACGTGATCGAAAACACAGTGGCACCCTTCATTTTAAAAAAACACGGATCCCTACTTACCCGCGAATGACCGCCTCCGCCCAACCAACTCTTCCTCATGCCAACTCGCCCCCATGCTAAGTCGGCCCTAAACCAACTCGACTCCAGTCAAGTCGCCCCACGCCAAGTCAGTCCCGGGCCAACTCGGCCCTTATATGGAAAATCATGACAGAAGTGTTTATGGTCCAGTCACAGGTTGTTTTTCTATAGAGTACTAAAAGACAGATACTCATCACCCAAGCAAATTTTTGGGTAGAAGTAACCAAAATTCTCAAGTGGTAACCGGAAATGAATGTTGGGGACCTGAGAAAAAATACTTAAATGCTAAAAATTTCACAGTCCTCATTATGATTAGGCCTTATTTGGACCACCATGTAAAAAATAGCCATCGAATGAAAAGTGATCGTCATGTACTTTTGAATAGTTATTAAATGCAATAGCGCCGTCATCAAATTACTTTGGGCCGCCATCATGTAAAAAATTGCCATCGAATGAAAAGTGATCGCCGTGTACTTTTGCATCGTTATTAAATGGAATCGCACCGCCATCAAATTACTTTGTGCCGCCATCATGTAAAAATAGCCATCGAATGAAAAGTGTTCGCCTTGTACTTTTGTGTCGTTATTAAATGGAATCGCGCCTTCATCAAATTACTTTAGGCCTTCATCATGCCATTTTGGGTCGACTTCATTCAAAAAGGGATCATCGTCACTGTAAAAGTGCTCTTCATCATGAAAAAAGTTTTCGTCATCTCTGTAAAAGTGCTCTTCATCATTCAAAAAGCGTTTGTCATCACTGTAAAAGAGCTCGTCATGAAAAAAGTGTTCATCATCACTCTAAAAGTGATCTTCATCATGAAAAAGAAGGCATCATCAAAAAATTTTGCCCTTTTGGCATTCCATACACCTAGGAAGTAATGTTTTACCAAGTGTGATGTTTACTGATAGTCCTAAGGCGAGGCTCAGTGTCAGGATACCATCTTCAGTAGCTAGGCTAGTAACTTAGTGTTGCCAGGCCTAGCCTTGGCCTATCAGATAACAGTTAGGCCTAGGATTGTTCGTATTACATTATAGCCTATAATGCCTTTTAATGTACAGTTTTCCATGCGACAAGGGGTGGGGTGGTTGAAAATTGTATAGCCTGCAGCCTCTACAGCATAAGCTAGCATAGGCTATAGCCTAACAGAATCTGTGTCATAGTTAAATAAAAGATGCTGGCCCTGGACTTGACAGTTGGGAGAAATGGACTCTAATTTTGAAAAGCACTGTTTAATGTATAGGGGCCTATAGGCTAGGCCTAGGTTCAGGTTTTTTTTTTTATTTTTGCTTATAATGCATTACAGAAGATTATTTTTGGAACCCCTTGAATGATAGAATGGGACTGGGGTGGGGATGGGGTCCCCTGGTGTTTGGTCCCTCCCAAAGGTTTATGCTTAAGTGACCTCTGCCTCGGAAAACCATGTAGTGCTCAGAGCGCTGTGAGGTGATGTTCCTCTTTTTCATTATGCAAGGTTGGCAGCTCTGATAAAGGTCAAAGGTAATTTGAGGCCACTAGATGTTAACATTTGGAGAACTTGCATAACAGGACATTTTATGCTTAGAAACTGGGGACAATTACCATGTTTGACACAAAACGCCATTGTTGTTGACATTGTTTTGTGTTTGATGAAAGGTTAGTTCAGATCACTAGAAGTGAAGCTGAAAACCTTATTAGCAGCATATCTCCAGGTAGGAATCATAGCTATATGTTACATATGGTGAGTGGATACGTGATATTCATCCAGAACATTAATACTGTAGAGCCTCTGTGGTTCTTCATAAAAGCTTAAGTCTGCTGAGATGAATTTATCAAAACCTCAATGCACTTTTGCATTCTGGTTTTACAAAAGTATGATTTGTTGATTCCTTGCTGAAGGCAGGCAAGGAATCTATGCGATGGTGATGTTGTGTGTGTGTGTGTATGTGTAGTTAGTTGGATGAGGTTTTATGGCTCAGTTTGTAACGAATTGGTATAAGTCGGGCCGGCCAAGGCCTTTTTACCAGTTGTGGCTTACTGGCTTGTCTTCCCTTACTCCATTGTGTATGTGTGTGCACTCACAATCATGTCCTTAGCTGGTACCGAGGCAGCCAGCTTGAGCTCCGCGCTCGCACGTCTTTCCTAGCTCACACGCGGCTCGAAACTGGTGTAGCTGCCCAAAAATTCGGCCACTGCAATTAGAAGTCACGGGAGGCTGCACCTGCCTGCCTTGGAGCCCAGCCCACCCTCAAGCACGTGGCTCACCTTGCCTACTTCGTGGGCAGCTTCACTGCTTTGCAATTCCCTTGCATTCCCTATCAGGTCCTTTCCTAGTACCCTGTAAGGTATTGGGTGTGTGTATGCATGCACCTAAGCTGTGTCTGGGATGCAGCATGTATGTGTGCACTCACAAACATGTCCTTAGCGGGTACTGTGGCAGCTGGCTCGAGCTCCACTCTCGCACGTCTTTCCTAGCTCATGCGTGGCTCAAAACTGGCGTAGCTGCCTGAAAATTCGGCCACTGCAATACTTTGTGGCAGCTTTGCTGCTTTGCAGTTCCCTTGCATTCCCTATCGGGTCCTTTCCTAGTATTGGATGTGCGTATGTGTGTTTGTGATGCCTAGCTTGTAAACACGATATCTCAAGATAACAATGACTGGCACTTTTCATATTTAGTATATAGATTTGTCATCTTGAAAGGAAGAACCCTATTGCTTTTGGTGGAGGTCAAAGGTCATTTGAGGTCACCGGAGGTTAAATTGCGAAAACCTTGTAAAATGCTTGTAAACAGGATATCTCAAGATATCATTGGCCAACACTTTTCATATTTGGTATATGGATTTGTCATGTTGAGAGGAGGAACCCTATTGTTTTTGGTAAAGGTCAAAGGTAATCTGAGGTCACCAGAGGTCAAAAACCTTGTAAACACGATATCTCAAGATAGCAATGACAGACACTTTTCATATGTAGTATATAGATTTGCCATGTTGGAAGGAAGAACCCTATTGTTTTTGGTGGAGGTCAAAAGTCATTTGAGGTCACTGGAAGTTAAACTGCAAAAACCTTCTAAATGTCTTTTAATCACAATATTTCAAGATAGCCATGACAGACGTTTTTCGTATTTGTTATATAGATTTGTCATGTTGAGAGGAAGAACCCTATTGTTTTTGGTGGAGGTTAAAGGTCATTTGAGGTCACCAGAGGTCAAAAAGAAAAATTTCCCAAGAATTCCCAAGATCATCTCATGGGATGAGCAGAGGTCAAAAAGTAAATTTTTCAAGAATTCCCAAGATGGCTATCTTGGATCTCCAGAGGTCAAAAATCAAAATTTCCCAAGAAATCCCAAGATTATCATCTGGGGTCACCAGAGGTCAAAAAGCAAAATTTCCCAAGATCACCATCTGAGTCACCAGAGGTCAAAAAGCAAAATTACCCATAAATTCCAAAGATCACCATCAGGGGTCACCAGAAGTCAAAAAGCAAAATTTCCCAAGAATTCCCAAGATGGTCATCTGGGGTCACCAGATGTCAAAAAGCAAAATTTCTCAAGAATTCCCAAGATGGTTATCTTGGGTCTCCAGAGGTCAAAGTTGACCTAAGATCACCAGAGGAAAACTTGCAAAAACCTATTATACAAGATGTCTGCTTACATATCATTACACAAAAACAGGTCAGAGGTTATCTGAAAAAATCTCAACATTTCCTATGGCAAGGAATCACAATGCCTTTTGGCTTCTAGTTTAAATAAATATTCATGAAGTATTTGAAACATTAAACATGATTTCAAATGTATGTTGGGAAATGTAAAGCTACTAGATTTAGACCATTAATATTTCAGTATAAAGGTGGATTGTATGGACTTATACTGTAAAAAATTTGCAAAAGGTATTTTTTTCAGCAAAAACAGTAATATGAAGATTCAGTTGTGGGGATGGTAGTTTAATTTTGATAAAAATTTTGTTTCAGGGAATCTGGGACTCAAAAGAGGAAAGAAACAATTTCTTCCCAGCCAACAAAGAAACCAAGGAAAGAATATACAAAGCGGGTTACTCTTACCACAACACCATTATTAACCTCACTGGTAAGCTGATCACACGCATGAAGTTAAAAAATCAAGTTTGAGGGTTAGATGTTTGAATTTTAATTCAGTCTTGGGACAAGATATAATGCATCATAGTGAATTACACATTGTAGCACTGTATCATATAAAACGGTAATGTACAAATGATTGAAATGACTTCAGGGAAGTTACAATTAAGGAAAGTTTGTAATTTTTAAGTACCCTGGTAGATATACCTTAGAAGAGAAAGAGAGAGATGGAACATCATCAGAAGCAAGACCAGCAGTTACTTTCAAATTTATAGGGTCCGAAATGTTGATGCTAGACCATGTATGGCCCAGAACAGTGGATCTTTGGGTTCCTGTGGCAATTTTAAAAGGTCCAACTCAATGTACAAATTTCTGCATGAAATTCACACACAAAATCAAGAATACATGCCCCCATTCCCATTTGAAAAATACTATAAAGTTGAAAAAATACTTTTCTGTCATGTTGTAGCTTGAAGGAGTGACTGAAAAGTTCCATGTTTTTGTACTAGTGATTATTTTTTTATTCTGACTTAAATAGTCACAACCCAGAGAGAGGGGGTGTAGACAAGTATTCTTGCAAGTCCCAAATTTTACTGTTGGGCCTAAATGCCTAAATGCATTCACATGTCCAAACATAAAGAATAGTGACCATGATGGGCAGACATGCCGGAATGTGAAGCCTGCTCAAAAGTCCATCCCCTCCCACCATCCAGTCACCCAGTACCAAATCGTATGGCCTGCAAAAGTGTTGTGAGACTTACAGTAAACCTTAGACAAGTCACGAAGTAGCTCAAAAATTAAAAAAAAAGCTATGGAATTTTATACCAAGAAGAGACATCATTGAATTTTTTTGATAAACTAGGAAAAATTTCGTAGGTGAGCACTTTCTATAATGAAGTAAGAAACGGAAAACATTGGGGAGGTAATTTAAGTGGAATGTATTCTTACGTATGCTATACAATTTTTCTAACAGTACAGGAATCTCAATACATAACATGTATTGAGTTGTTGTCACACTAGCCAGTCACTAGCTGAAGCCTAAATTCTTTATAACATTATCATTTTGTGGCTGTTTATGACCCTGTTTGGAGAGCAAGTACTTTTGATGTAGAGGAAAAAGATGTGGTCAGTGAGATTTGTACTTGTTGACTTTGTTGGGATATTTTGTCTGATTTAGTGGGCAAAGACTACTGAAAATGAAAACAGAACAATGACAGCCCATTTTTTTGTTCTCCCATTTCCCATGATACCTTGTATGCATTAATAGTCTGCTGTTGAAGCTGGCAAGAAATCAAGAGGTCACTTTGAGTTCTTTGCACACAGCACTCACATAGAAAACAAATCCTCTAGAAGGCTGTACAGTGGACAGATTAGTTCACACAGCCCTCATGCATGGCTGATTTTAAAATCATTGATCATTCACAGGTGATCTGGACACCCAACCCTGTACCTGTACATGCTTTATACTGAGGGTGAAATGGCAATTATCAGTGTCACACTTTCTAATGTTGACCATGACATTGCCGTGGCATTGCAGAGAGATTGAGGAGATGTTGCAGATCATGCAAAAAGGATTATCTTTTGTAGCCAAAGTGTTAACCTGGCCCCCAGGATAAAGCCTTAGCCAGAGATAGGTTCTAATAATTATTGCTTGTGTGACTGTAACTAACAGTAACTGGGCTGTTGCCTGTGGCAGATTTCATTTCATGGTATCTTTTGGACAATTTTCTACTCTACCTCATGTACTGCTTACAGTTATCTGATGCCCTTTTGTTTCTGACTTGGAAATCATCAGTTTCCCTCCTATAGCTCCTTCTCCGCAAATTCTAATGCACATTTTGGTATCTGGCAATGTATGTGGCTAACATATTTTGCAATGCAGTTTGGGATCAATGAAAACCTGTCCCTTTAATGTTTTGGCCTCACTGATAACATGATCTGGCTTCTTGTTTGTTTTACAAATGAAGAAGCCATAATAGAAAAATTGTGTGATTCAAACTGAATGTATTTTAGAAAACTTATTTTAATTAGTTGCTAGGGCTAAAATTTGGCCATAAGTATGATACAACTTATTGACATTTGATGGTAGTTGTGAGATACTGAAGCATAGCTGCTCTAGTTAATTTTGGAGGGGGAAGGGAGGAGAGTGCGGAAGCCATAGAAAATTACTAAATTTTTGTTAGAAAATTGTACAGGATTCATAGATATTGCCTAGTTAACATTTACTGATAAGAACTATCCAAAGTGTATATACACTTTGTAACAAACTCACTGGACATACTATTTGTTGGATTAACATTCGGATATCATCTACTGTCTGTGACATTACAAGTCATAAGTACTCCAGTGATTGTGAGGCAAAATAGAAAGTGTTCGAAAAAGCAGTGATCTTCCTGGCAGTTAATGCTGAAAGGCATAGCAGAAGGCTTTGCATTGTACAATTAGCACAATGTAGCCTACCCACTGTAATCAGAATGTTTGATCACACTGGAACGTTGGTAGTCTACTGTAGGATGTAATTGCTAAAACTGAAAATGTGAAGCATACTGTTGCATTCATGTACATTAGGGACCATAAGTAGCTCCTAAACCAAAAAATGCAGTGGCCTACTATTTAAGGTGAAACTTATGATTTTAGTAAAGGTGAAACATGGCCACCCCATACCGTTGCACAAGCATCACTGCTGGTATACATGGCTGGCTTGCATATGTGCACAAGCTTATGCTTGCTGGTAGTATGAAGTTATGCAAGAGTGTAATTATCTCACTTATGATATCATAGATGGTATTTCCAGAAAAGCACAACAGTCAGCCCTGAAATTTCATATTCACCAAAAAATCAGCAAAACGTAGCCAGATTTGTATTTTTGTGTTAGATGCCATTTACTAGACCTATTAAACAGTCTAGAGGCATACCTTCAGTCATGGTACTTTGACTTTAAACTCTTCTTATCAATGAAAGACGTCATTCTAAGTAACATTGCTTCTTACACATTGTCTATATTAATGATACTTGAACGAGAAATGTCACAACAAGCCTCTGTATTTCTTTCTGTCATCAGAAACTTTTATTTTCAATTGAAAATTTATCTGTACATCATACATATGTTTATCATCAAAATTGCCTCATTTGTTTTGTGTCAAGATGTAAGCTTTAGTATTTGGTGTTTGAACTTGTGTAAGTTTCTAGAGGTTTCCAATCTACTACTATACACACTGAAATCTGAAGAAAGATTTATGGAGAGATTGCAAAACTTCTTCTAATGATTTATTTCTATTGTGTATGTTAAGGCTGTATCAGAGAGATCTGTGCCACCACCAAAATCTTCTGGATCATCACAGGTTCATTTACCAACCCCAGAAGTCCAGAAATCCTTTTCTGTGAACTTTACCTTCATAGATAGTTCAGAGGATGATGAAAAATCTATTGAAGTAGAGAATGATGTCATCATTGGAGGTGAGTATATTTAACTTTATATGTACAAGAAGGAAACCTTAGGAAGAGAGCTTACTGGAGGGGGGGGGGGGGAGAGTTGGAAAGGTATGTGATTACAGTGAGGCATTTCATGTAATGTTGAGTCTCTTACTGAATGGTCATCTTCTTTAGTATAAGAGGATTGATTACATTGTGATATCATTTACACTGAAGCACAATTACAAATGCCACACTCTGACTGAAACGTGGGAACAAAATGTCTGTTACTTTAATTCTTTGTGGAGCATCCTTATATGTTATAATTACATTACTACTATTATTATATGTACAATAATTAGTATCCTGTAATTATTAGTATTATACTATAATAATTGTGTAAGATGGTAAAGAACCATTAAGGTGCATTCATTGTTGTCAGAGATTCACATTCTGTATTTTGTTTTCTTTAGCCACCACTTTCCACAAGGTTAAATGTTTAAACAGAGGTCAACTTTTCTGGGAGACTATCATTCAGTCAAGAGGACTCAATGCTGCTGGCAATAAGTAAGTATTTGTTGTTAGAGTAGTTTGGAATTTAAATATATATAGTTTTCAAAAGTTTAATGCACTGAATTATTCCTCTTCTGTTTGTGGTTAGAGTGAAGATGTTGTGGAAAATCACTTAATTATTTGATCTTTGAAAGTCATAGTTTCATGTTTTATGTTTAAATGGTGATTGTAATTTATGAGGGCTCATATAACAATTTCTAAAAAAATAAAATGATCAATGTGCATTAAATAGAGGATAATGCACTCCGGGGGTTAATGCTATTGCTAGATGTATTCGGGCTGCGCCCTCGTGCATCGCTTGCATTAACCCCCAATCGTGCATTATCCTCTACTTAATACACGGTCCAGCGTTGATTAACCCTTTATTGTTTTAGGAACTGAAAGTTGTCAGAGACCTTTTTTCTTTCAAGTTTTTAAAAGAGAGTGAGCAATACTTTAATATAACACAGAATGTCTGATGTGATGTTTTGTAGATGTCTGCAAGATTCATTATGATAGTTTATAATTGTAATCACGTTGGTTCTTGGACACATCTGGAATGTTTTACTCATTCCTTAAGTCTGCTGCAGTGCTCGTAGTAATATTTTACTTCCACAGGCTGGTATTATTTTCTCTATTTCTGTAGGTATGCAGTTTGTGTTTCTTGTGAAGACAAAACCCTGCATTGTTTTTCTGCTTTGGGACGCAGATTGCTACCACCAATTATCTTGCCTGCTGTAGTCAGTCATCTCCATAGCAATGGACACTTTGTTTTAGCTCTAACAACCAATGGCCGCATGTATGTTTGGTAAGCTTGACCAAAATATGAAGGCAGTTTACCTTCTGAACAGCTATAGACTGGTTAGAGAGGACACAAAGTAGCAGCCTCCTTAAAGCAGGGTGTTGAATTCTGTGAATCAATTAACTTTAATTATGATTTCTTGCTGTAGGCAAAGGAATTAAGGTTTGCTGATATCATGCATGTTTTTGTGTGTGTATGTGCCACTGCATATGTGAATGTGACATAATTTGCTTGTAAACATGCTATCCAAAGTAGGGAAACTTTTAGGGATTGCATACTTGGTTTGGAGATTCCCTCTGATGAGTAGATGATCCTTGTTTGTGCTGGTAGTTAAATGTCATTTGGGGCCACCAGGGGTCACTTCAGTATGTCAAAACTTTGTAGACACCATATCTCTTGCAGGAAAACTTTGAGTGATGTCATTCTTGGCATATAAAATCAATGATGTCTATTGTTTTTATTCAAGTGAAAGGTCCATTAGGGTCACCAGGGGCAAAAGATCAAAACCTTGTTTTAAGGCTATTTCAGGCAGGGAAACTTGGATCTTTACATTCTGTACAAAAATGTATAAACAGCAATTAATAAAACTTATCACTTTGAAACCACAGTACTAAAACAAACATGTCAATGGCAAGGAATCACTGAACCTTTAGACTTTCTGGTTTTTGGTTTCAATGGTAAGAGAAACCTTATGCATTCATGATGGCGTGTGTGTGTTTGTGACACTGCACGTTAACACGATATCTCAAGAAGGGAAACTGACAGTTCTGAAACTTGGTACATAGATGCCCCATTTAACAGAAAGAACCCTATTGTTTTTGGTGGGGGTCAAAGGTCATCTGGGGTCACCAGGGGTCAAACTCTGAAAATTTACAGGATATCTCAATGTAGGAAACTTAGATGAATTTCATACTTGGTATGTAGATGCATTATGGTAAGAGGAAGAATCCTGTTGTTTTTGATGAGGTCAAAGGTCATCTGGGATCACTGGGGGTCAGACTATGAAAACCTTGTTAACACCATATCTCCTGGTAAAAAACTTGGATGAATTTCATACTTAGTATATGGGTGGGTTGTGGTAAGAGGAAAAATTGTCTTGTTTTTGGTGGAGGTCAAAGTTAACAGGGGTTCAAACTCTGAAAACCTTGTTTACAGGATATCTAAATGAAGGAAGCTTGGATGAATTATTTTCATGCTTAGTATGTAGATGCATTTTGGTATAAGGAAGAACCCTATTGTTTTTGGTAGGAGTCTAAGGTCATCAGAGGTCACTGGGGTCAAACTCTGGAAAACCTTATTAACACCATATCTTGGGGTAGAAAGCTTGAATGAATTTCATACTTAGTATGTAGATGGGTTCTGGTAAGAAGATTCAAGAAGAACCCTATTGTTTTTGGTGGGGGTCAAAGGTCATGTAGGGTCTAGTGGTCAAACTCTGAATACCTGTAGGAAGTTTGGATGATTTTCTTACTTAGTATGTAGATACATTATGGTAAGACAAAGAATCCTGTCGTGTGTGGTGAAGGTCAAAGGTCATTTGGGGTCACCAGGAGTCAAGCCCTAAAACCTTGTGAACACGATATCCATGGTAGGAAGGTTAGATAAATTTCATACTTAGTACGTTTCTGCCTTATGGTAAGAGATAGAACTCTGTTGTTAATGGTGGAGTTCAAAGGTCATTTGGGGTCACAAGGGGTCAAACTGTAGAAACCTTGTTAACACGATATCGATGTAGGAAGCTTGTATGAATTTCATTCTTAGCATGTAGATGGATTATGGTAAGACAAAGAATCCTGTCGTGTGTGGTGGAGGTCAAGGGTCATTTAGGTCCACCTGGGATCAAACTCTGAAAACCTTGCTAACACGATATCTGGTGGTAGGAAGCTTAGCTAGATTTCATACTTAGTCTGGTGTTACCACAGGTCAAAAAAAGCAAAATTTTGCAAGAATTCACAAGATCATCATGTGGGGTCTCCAAAGGTCAAAACACAAAATTTCCAAAGAATTTCCAAGATCAAATATCAACACAAAACTATTTTTCCAACATGTTAAGATAGCATTTGACAAGTAACCAAAAGAAATGGAGTAAAATATCATCGAAACCTCTATGCATTTTTGCATTCTGGTTTTCATAAGGACCTGTAAGGGCTGTTTTTATGATGTTAGCATGCTTCACAAGCTCGACATTGACATTTTAAGTCATTTGAAATGAGAAACCATACTTTGTGATTTAAAAAAAAATGTGTTATTCCCAGGATTTGAACCCCTAACCTCATAGTTGCAGGACCTCATTGCATAAAAGTGACAAAGTTTTCCCTATGGCACTCATCCTATGCTGTCTCGTATCTATTTCTTGGATATCTCATTATGAAATTTATTGAGACTGTGACACTCTACCTTTAAAGGGGCACTCTACCTTAGCAAACATTTGTCTTAAGCAATGTACCACTTCTTAAACCAAAAGGTAAATTCTCACCTTCTTAACTTTAATGTTTTACTAGGTTTGGGAATACTGATGATGTAATTTTTTTCCATCTCTCATGGAGGTTTTTGCTGTGTATATGTTAAAAATAGTCAAAAACAATGTTTGTTAGATTGGTTCAAAGCATTCATAGACACACATGTAGTGAGGGTACATTGTTTTGTGTTAAAGCACCAAGGTGCTACCTGTGATGCATAGAGTCACCAACTGGCAGAGTGGTCTGTTCCAGCTGCTGTGCAACAATGTATTTCACATGTGCATGCATTCAAATCCCACTTAATGTTCATGGGACTTTCTCAGGGCACTCTGGCTTTACTCCCACTTGGCTTTTGGCTTGCCATTAAAATCATTTGCGTAATCGACGAAGTCAGCCAGAAACAGATTACCAGCTGATTTTGGTTTTACTTTGTGATGCTCACTCTGAGGCTACATTGAAATCTTCCATCACTAGTATTGAAGTAGAAAAATGTCACTTTAATAAGCACCAGTTCTGAAGTAACACCAAATACGAAGTCATACTCACTGGTAAGAGTATCATAATGTGTAAGTTAGTATCAAAACATACTAGTTTTGTATGCAATAATGCATAAGTAACAGTACCCCAGGGTAGAAGTGTTGTAATGTGTAGAAATGTGTGAGTACCACATTGGCAGAGTTATTGACTAGTCATTTTTCTTCAAGTCAAGTCAAGTCACAAGTCATTCATCGCCAAGTCAAGTCACCAGTCAATTAATTTTTTTTGGTCGAGTCAGAAGTCACCTCATTTTCTTGCAAGTCAAGTCACTAGTCAAATTTCTTCAAGTCAAGTCACAAGTTATTTCTTCCCAAGTTGATCAAAAGTCATGTTATGTGAAATCGCATGAATTTATAATGATGCAGGATTACTTCCCCCAGCACCACACATGATGAATGACAGTCTTGACATTGAAGTACAGCAGACCAATCCCTGAGGCTTTCTGAGCCACAAAATTATTGGATAGGCTAATAGAACACACAAATTTATTGAAAAAACCGAACACAGCCAAATTCAGTAAATAGGACGTTGACCTATGATGCACGTGCGTTGTATTCTGTCAATATCAGAGTCACAGGACTTGTGATTGTTCATGCTAGCAGGGCTGGATTTGAGCATGAGACAGCAGGACACTTGCCCAGGGACCCTCACAATAAGGGGTCCACCACAAACTTGGTTATCATGTTTTTAGGGTCATTAGGAGATGCTGTCCAGCTAGTTAAATATCCTCAGACTAGAGCCCCCAAATGTTGTGCATTGTTGGGAGGGCTCGAAGAGTGATTTCAAGGAGTGGAAATTGTTCTCAGATTACTCATAAATTAGTGAACTTTTACTTTCATCGATGGGGAAGTTGGAATTGAAAGCTTCATTGCTAAAACTTTTCAGGCACTAATGCTGGTAGAAAATTAACCGAATGAATCGGAAAGAAACAGTTATTGTAGAGCTCGGAATATCGATATTTTCGCACGAATGAATGAATTTGGCTGAATTTCTGTTTTCACTCCAGCCAGGCATGCCTATCACTAATTTGGTAGTTGGAATTCCATGCGCCCTCTCCGGGTAAGGCACCCTGTCAAGTAGGCCTACCCCCTCATCCTCCGTGAAGAATATTGTGTTCACAAAACACATGCAATTCCAACAGGGGGTTCAGTCGGTCGCAAATTACTGTCGCTGCTGCATGGACATTGTTGAAAATGGCGAAAACCTTGGAATGCCATGGTCTCAGTTTTCAGACCCCGTTGTTTGTATAATGAAGGAAAAAATTCAAATTTGTATTTTTTATGAATTATCTCCAATGTAAAATTGTAGTATAAACTTCCCCGATGAAGCTCAAATGTCTCTTATAAACAAACAGTAAGACAAGCTCCTCGCTCAGTTAACTGCGCGCGTTGCAAGTGCTAGGCGCGCAATCATCAGGACACATAAACCAGCCCTTATTGACCTACCGAGAAGAAAAATCAGTAATAGGCCTACATATCTGTGATGTTGTTCCATACTCAAGCAAATATTGCCTGAGAAGTGCCAGTTCTGGTGATCTAGGAGGTGTTTCCATCCCTAAATTTTCTTATGCGCTTATCGTTGGGATGCTCTGCCTACGCACTGTTCTCAATTGCTTACCAAAGTCACAAAGGTGTCCTTCATAGGTTCAGTAGGTACATGCCCAGAGCCGCCGCAGTCGTAAATCCGGCCCTTCATGCTAATGCTACAGTTGGAGCTGTGGAACCCCTTTGCGGGGAGTGCCACTCTATTTTCCACGGAATTGAATATAGTATAATACGTGTACACGCACAGTTTATGTGTGCTATCGATATACTACGATCATTTTTGTAAACTGTGAAAGATGCGGATCTTCAATTTCGGGCACAAATAGCCGAAAGATTTTGCATGAGAATATGAATAATAAATAAAGCTTTATAAAAATTCTGATGGTTTTCAATGTCAATGACTCAAGTCAAATATCATTCAAGTCAAGTCACAAGTCATTTCTCTGCAAGTCAAGTCAAGTCACGAGTCACTCATTTTTCAAATTCCTCAAGTCCAAGTCAAGTTCCCTTCAAGTCACAAGTCAAAAAAATGGGACTTAAGTCGAATCGAGTCGCAAGTCATTGGCTCGAGTCAACAACTCTGCTCATTGGTAAGTCTACCATTCCCTCTGATTTAAAGCCTGTTTACTAAGCATAACATGCAAAATAAAGCTAGTGCTTGCAAAATAATATACATGTTTAGGCAGGTGTGGTACTGGAAGATTAAATCTGACACTTTTTCATGCTATAGGGATATTAAACAGAGTGCTGCTACCTTGAAAGGAGTTCCTTTAGTACCAATCATGTCAGGTAAGTCTCATCTATTTTCCCATGTCTAGTGACCACTTAGTCTTCATCAAGAGGTCTTGTTTAATGAAACTCTCCATCAAATGTTTGTGATTGTAATCCAGTACATTTGTATGAAGTACTTCCAGATGTGAATTTGTTCTTTGATTTAATGTCCAATAAAGGAAAGTCAAACTTAACCAAAATGTTGCACTGGCCCATAATAGCAACTGTTGGTCTGTGTTATCTCAGCCAAACTGACCCCGTTAACATTTCATGTATTTTCATTATACAATTTCTCTGGTCTGAATCATGTCTTGTCAAAGTACAAGATTTTCTTGTGATTAGCCAAGTAACTGACCCCAATGTATTAATTATGTTAAGTTGGACTAATACTGAATGTCTTTATCACACAGGTACCAGCAAACCTACATTGAATAGAGTAACCCTCACAGATAAGGGAGTTCCTGTATTGACACTTTCCAATGGCAGGTCTTACACTTACAACCCTAACATGGTTTGTTGGTAAGAGATGATTGTTTCTACATCTCCCATAACTTTTAATTGTATGGGAATTTTGAACAGCCATGGTTCACCATAGAAGCATATCAAAGCATGTGTGATGTAAGATGTCTTGTATCTTGAATTGTGTTTAGAGGGGTGTTTAGAGGGGTGGAGCCCTCTTAGTAGCCTACTTACATTTTAAATTGGCTGTATCACATAGTACTCTGATACACCACTCTAGTCCTCTAATACTGTAATGCAATAGGGCCAGAGAATGTAAAGGTCCTAAAATGCAGATTTAATTCATGCAATGTGTTTGTGTTGCTGCTACAGAAAAGTATTACCAGTCCCAGTTGTTACTATACCTACCAGGTACAAGGAACCTTACAGTAGATGAGAACAGGCAAATTTACTTATGTGCTGAGTGCAGTACATGGTGCAGGGATTGCTTTATTTTTCTACAGTGAATGCTGCTAAAAAGAAGTCTATGCAACTATGCCAAGATTTCTGAGACTTTATCTGGTTAACCTGGATGAAAATATTCCCAAACTTGCAACTTGTGCACTTGACAGCTTTTCCTTGGGCTTACTCATGCTTAGATGAGCTAACAGTTTCAAAGTTAAGTAGTAAATGTGTCTGGCAAGCAAGACCAGTATGCTAATGTTTACACTCAAGTTACACACTACTGTTAGAACAGTAAAATACAGTACATACCGAACTTGCTAAGTCCACTGCATGCGGTCATGCTGTGGACTTGAAAATGAGATGGTTACTGTATTTATACTACAAGTATGGTAGGTAGGGGGGAGGGGTTGTGACCTTTAGTCTGGACTCAATCACTTCATAGGTGGAAGAGAAACAGGCATCTACATTTATTATTATATTCATTGGTTACCTGATGGATTTGAGTAGCACCAGATTCAAGTGCATGCACAAACAACTAAAATTGTTGTTACTTTTGACCAATGTTAGAAACTATTACTTCTAAAGTTTCAGCAGAGGTTTTCAGAAAATGTTGAGTATATTGAACTAGCCATTTTATTAGTATTGTTCAGTACATTGTAATTTCTTATTTATTGAGATTTTGTGATACCTTTCAGATTATTATCTAATTGCCTTATCTCTATGCAATGTAGAAGTATTTGTCATGTTTGATACTACTTCATGTCTATAGGATGCTCTTAGACAGCTCAGATAATCTCCTGAAGCAGTGTTCTGACCATGCACAAAGTTACCCTACTGAAACATCAAATGATTCTGAAGGACCTTTATCTCAGTTACAAAGATTAAACCAGAGGTATGTTGTCTTAATTTTTCATTAGGGTTTGTCTTTCATAAAGCAGTCATCATTTAATGAAATTGAAAAGAAGATGTTGAGATTGTCATCCTGAATATTTTGTCCTGATTACATTTGATGAACTTTTGTTATTGAAGGATAAATAATCATTACCACTTTTTTTCAAGTTATGAAACTTAATGAACATGTATTACATAAGACAAACAGTAAAAGTCCTTGGTTTTAAAGATATCAGTACTTGAAAATGAAGGACTTAAAGCAAGTCAAAACTTAGCCAAAAAGGGAAAAGGGTGGAGTTGCCCCTTTTTTTTCATGAAAAATGGTAGATGATTTGGAATGTTGTTTCCCAAGCTAATTATAACAGAAAAAAATGGAAATTCCATTGTGTGAATGCCCTATGGAATTCTGCAAATACCAGTGATGATGACAATGAATAGTCTTGTCTTGACATCTTTAGATTTACATCCAGTTTTTGTGAAAGGAAAAGTTGCCCCTTGTTGTATCCAACAAATGGTCATATGTCAAGATTGCGACAGGATGCCATGATGCAATTTATTCTACTTTTTGGTTCCTTGTGTAACAAAGGAACCTAGGTTGTCAAGTTGGCGTATGTATGTGTGTGTGTGTATGTGACGCCATTGGAATGCGAGTTATGTGGTGCGATAACTCAATAACCAAGTGATCATTTTTTCTCAAACTTGGTGTGTACATGTATCATATTGAGTAGATGTGCCCTATTGTTTTTGGTGGAGGTCAAAGGTCATTGGGGATCACCAGAGGCAATAAAGAGGATTTCCGTTAGTAGCTATAACTTGGTGTCCATTGTTGAAACTGTGACATAATTTTAGCATAAGATAGATTGGTAGGTGGTGGAAATATTGTAACATTAACCAATACAATCTGAAAGGGTCGAAAGGTCAGAAAGTAATGTTTTATTGATATCTCGCCAACGAAACATTTTAGGGGGATCGTATAATGGAAAGTTGTGTTTGTCTATGTGAAGTGCATGTGATGACCTACTTTGACCTCATTAGAACATTTGACCTTTTGTGGTTTTTTTTGTGACGCCTGGATTGGTCTTGTTGAGAGGAACCAAAAAGGCAAAACCACCTTTCTCATCCACCACCCCCACCCCAACAATAGATTCCCACCTGACCCTATTTTGATTTTGACCACCCCGTAGCCCCCTCCAACTCTGCCAAATTCCTTTGACTTACCCTAAATCGGATCCTGAACTGGACCACTCACTTACAAGACATCCATAACGGAGCCTCCTTCCACACCGCCCTCCTCCGCAGGGTAGTGGCCAGAGGCAAAGGCTCTCACCCCATACAAACATCAACATATACAATCAATTTATTGGACTCCTCATTGACTATGGATGTCCCGCCACCCTCACTCTTACCAAGAAAGCACTAGACAGGCTCCAAAGCATTCAAAACTTGGCCCCTCACTTCCGTCCTCCACCTGCCCTGGGCAACCTCAGCTGCCTATGTTCACTCCCTGACCAACACCCCCACCATCTGCAATTGCCTACATGCTCTAGCCTCTACAATCTTGGACAAAACTCGTTGGGACACCCCCGCTCCCCGTCACAATGTTGACCACAGTTATCCTGTTCATGGC
>WURT03505526.1:0-21650 GCA_009936505.3 Holothuria glaberrima | reverse complement strand
TTTTCTCAAAAACTGTTAGTAGCCTAACTTTAACAGTTTTATTATTCATTGCCAAGTGAATAACAGGTTTACAGTAACTCATAAACTTTCTCGACCCAAAATTTGGCAAAATAACTGACTCGGCTGTGCCTCGTCCTTTATTTTGCCAGATTTTGGGTCTCAACAGTTTATTCACCAATAAAAGGCAGACTAATGTACAGTAATTTATTCTGTAAATTGAGGATCTTGCCAACTTATTTGTCAATAAATTTCAGCAGTCCATTACAATTTATTTCTTGAGAAACAGACTGGTTCACTACCTTGTCCATAACTCTGCTAAAAGTCACAAGTATTAAAAACAATGCTAGAGCAATTTAATTATGACACATAATTTAGTATGGTTATTTGGTGCTGTGTGTTGTAAGGTTACCTAGGCTACATTATACTTAGGCCTGGGCTAGGTCTATAGTTGAATAAAGTATTGGCTATATGCTAGCTGGCTGACTGACCTTTAAAAATTTGTACTCCCCACTTTGTGGCTCGTTTGGTTGACCCTTCTAGTCGTTCATCTTCAATACTCTTTACGTCACTTTCAGACAGTTGAAGAAATCTTCTAGTACTACAGCTATTTTCTTTGTCCACATCACATGGCTCAAAATTGAGATCAAAACAGGGAATGTCCATTGTTGGAATATCCATTGTTAATGTGAGCTAGGTGTTGTTGACCTTTGCAATATAGTACTGTACTGTATATGTACTGTTCACTGTATAGTATGGTCCAGTGGGTCCAGACCACCACAATTCTGTTGCATAGCAACAACAGTCTCGATACCCTCTAAATAAGTAGTGTTTCTATTGATTTCTGCATATTAATGAGGCTAGCTGACCGTTATTGCAAAAATAACGGATTGTTTTGATGGTCACATGATGTTATATTAGCCAATGAGAGCCAAGTAAATGAATAACGGATAGCTAGGGGTTGTAGAATGACAGATAATAGGACTTCAGGACCTCCATTTCTTTTGTCTGATACTTATAACTTCTATTTCCTGTCCTAGCCAACCGTTGTCAACGACTCTATTAGCCTGACAATAGTATTATTGTGAATAATGGTTTGATGTGTAGCAAGTTACCGACAGCCAAGTAAGAGCCAATGTTTGAACATTCGAATCGACTGTTTTTCGTGACAAAGTCTAAAGATCCTTGTAATAAAAGAACTGCCCATGCTATTTGAAAATGCGGAAAAGAGCTATGAGGCTTTATGTTACTATTGATTTTTCATCAATTTGCGCATTATTTCGCAACTTTAAGGTGGTGCTTTTGTGCGCAAAATGCAACAAGGAATGACAATGTGGTGTTTTTAACCGGGCACAATGCGCCACAAAGGCGCAAATTAATTTGCATCTGAAACGACTGGCAATGTAAAGTAAATGGGCAAATTTCCATGTGCCGCACTTCAAGATTTAGCAGACGACGTGAACCTTTGTGTTTAGTTTCTTAAGTACTTTTGAGCCTATTATGTCTGGAAGATTACTTCAAAAGGGGATTGCTGTCGGCAACTACCTTGGTTCAAAGAAAGGGTTAAAGATGTGTCTCCTGTCAAAGTAACACCTCCCTGACTGCAGCGTGGTCTTAGAACTATACCGTAGCATCCTGTTTGTTGTTTGATGCCTCCTGAGCAGTGAGATAATTGTCGAAGTAATGGCTGAATCTGGGTATAGCCTATTGTTTTATCGGACATTGCTAATAAATTGGACGACGTTCACAGAAATCGTTATCATGGAAAAATTGGATAAAACGGATGTGCAATCGACCGTTAACTTATGCAAGGCCCAAGATTGATGTTTGTGGAGTTTACTACTACTTAGACTTGCCAACCTCAAAACTGGCAAACCTTGAGGTTCTCGCGAGAAAGCCTGGAATTAATATCTCAAACCTGAAGATTTTAAACAAGTCTCATAGGTTATTTTGAAAAGTGTTTTCTAACTTAGGATGACTTTAAATTTGTTTGCTCATCCTCTTCATAAAGTTTAGATACCATCCACATAGAGCCGTCTGTTTGAAAAAAGTTAGTCACTTTTCTGACAACGATGCATCTCGGTTCAATAATAACTTAACCTGCAAATGGAAAACACTGATATTGGTCTGAATAAGAAAAATTATCAGGCGTTGCCTCAAATTTATTTTCACTATGTCATCTAAGATTTTCAACTTGAAACGATGCCCGAAACCGTGAAAATCACCGTGAAACTGTGAGAATTGGCAAATTTGACTACGACAAGTGTTAAACATTGCAACTTCCAGACCTTATGTAATGTATTTATTTTGAGGAGATAACGCTATTGTTGAAGTTTATTGGCGAGACTGAATAGTTAAACACACTTAAAGCTATTTACGTACGCCATGTTGGTGAATCCAAGAGTTAATATTTCCCTTTAAGGATTTAGATCGGTCCATAAGTAGTTATAGGAACACATGCAAATGTGTCACTGTCCCAGCTGTGTACTGAATGTTTCAGTCAATGTGGTGAAACGAGATAAATTTGTACAGGTACCTGCACTGCACTTACGTCTATGCCACCTGGTGGAACGACAAGGCCGCCATAACTCAAATCACTATAGGGTTTTCATGGTACTGTACATACTTTGGTAAGTAGGCTACCGATTTTTATGTAGTAAATCTACTACTGTTAGTGAAAGAATAATTGGCATTGTTTTAGATTAGTGCTTTGGTTGTTTCACAACAAATCTTAACCCTTTTGCTTCTACTGAAAACTTTTCCAAATTTGACCCATTACATACCATACACGGTAGTCACATCGGAAGCTGTGTACGGAAATACACACACATTACACCGTACTAGTCTGTGGCGGGCCTCCCCACTTGATGGCCAGGGCTGTTGAATTGGAGAATCAGCTGATTTGTGACGTTAGGTGAAGAACCTCGATTGATGCTAGCTATAAACCAATGCTCATGATTTATTCAAATGAGCAAAAGAAGTATAAAACTTAAATTTTCTCTCGGTTTTGACTAATATTCACATTCGCTCGCATGTTTTAAAAGGCATAACCCGATTGAGCAAGTTAAAGGAAACTAGACAAATATGTTTTAAATAGCGTCCAATCGTGTCGAAACCCTCAAATTAATTTACAACTTGAACGACTGGCAATGTTAAGGCAAAGGGCAAATTTCTCGATCTGCTCATCGAGATGTATCAGACGACGTGCCCCACTTGTACTAAGTTTTTAACACCTCTTAAGCCTATTAAATCTTAAAGAACAACACAAAAAAGAGATTACTGTCGGCAACTAGTAGGGTTCAAAGCAAAAGTTTTCGATAGATCTCCATCTAATCTTATCTCCCTGGGTAGATTTTGTTGCAAGAGTTTATTTTCGGGGCCCGTTTATGTGAATTATAAGAGCCTATTAATCTGAGAAGTTGCTGAAACTTTTGTAGACGTTTTTATCAAAACTGAAGTTAATGCAGATGTTAGAGAAGTTTGCCAGGAGGGAAACATTTGTTCTACGAGGCGATCCTTTCCACCCCACAAGAAAATCTTTAGTAGAAATACTGAAGAACTGAAAAAGGTCAAATGTAGTGTCATCATTTTCATTCATCAGAATTTTTTTTCATTGTGAATTACTGAAAAAGTGAGGTGTGTCTTTTCTGCTTGACTTAGTGTACCCAGGTTCATCCTAGGGGAATTTTCAGAAGAGAGACCATATGCAGAGGTAAGCTTATGAGAAAAAATGCCACGAAGAAAAAAGAAGGTGCACACTCGATAATTGTCTTACTAGCAAACAAAAATGGATTAAATGAAATTTGCCTTGAAAAATATCTCATGTCTCACACTTTTGTTCAGCAATCCACGCATACCTCTGCTAGGGGCGGGGATGCCGATTCTAGCCTTTCCCTCATCCGTCTATACGCGTTACCCTTCCATCATCCGTTCACACCGCAGAGATTATGCCCCCCCCCCATAATCCAGTTGGTCAACTGTTTGTCAGAGTTACACTGTAGCCCGTCATCTGGTAGAGCGCTACTGCTCCACAGGAACATTACAAACCTAGAAAACTCTGTCTGCAATTGAAATATGGTAGTTATTTTTTTCCCAAAACAAGCCACTTGAAAGTAACTTAATGCTGTTAACATTCAAGATTTTATGCTCTTGTTTCTTAATTAAATTACGTTAAGTGAGCCACATACTCAATGTACCCCTCATAATACACAAGTTATGAACAAATGTCATGAAAACGAGATATGAAAGGCCACTCTAGTACTTTGAAGTATGCATCGTGAAAAGTAAATTTCTGAGACCAAGCTTCTCCCCGCAATTATGACTCTGGGTACCCGTTTGAAATAATGACCAGGCACATAAGAAAAGTGAAATAGATAAATTCTCATTGCATTTTTGTTTTTTTGTTTTATAATATGTCACCTGGGTCAGTGGTTAAGTCCAAAAGTGTGACATCATAAAAAGAGCTTCCCATGCTATTGTTAAATGAAAAGTTATTTCTCTCTAAGAGTAATTGGTAGAACATAAGATATTTGAAACAAGAAAAATCTAGAATCATTCCCATTCAGTTTCCCCCTGAGTGGCACCGAACCTGATGTAATACTACATTATCGTTTCCGGAAGTTGTAGCCATCAAGTAATAAAGACCCATGTCGGAGGATTACACTTGTTAAAATTTATTAAAAAATGTACTAAGTGTCAACAAGTCACATATGATAGAGGTATTTCAAATTGTGGTAGTAAGCCGGTTCTACAGGCAGGAACCTCCATTAGCATATTTTTTTACAATTAAGAGAAGCAGAAACTTAGTGATAAGACCATTTAGGAAAGGACAATTTGTACGTTTTGAATAATATTGTTAAAGGTAAAGTAGTGAATACAAACGTGGGCATTCTAAAAAAGCGTCACTTCCACGTGAACACATTTTTAGCAGGGTTATGATATTTTCCCCGAATATTTTAAACAAAATTTCTATTAATATCCATACAAATTCTGAAAAATGCGTCATCTACAAATTGCATCCTAGGTCACTTGTTCGAAGTTCTAACGAAAGGATAAGTATTTGTTTACATATTTATAACATAGATACACTCTTCAAACGCAAAAATGATATTACCTTGCAAAGCTCAATTCACCATAAATCACCAAGTGTAAGATGGGATAAGATAAAATACGTTTTTGAAACCGAATAAGCATTTACAAAAGACAATAGAAATATTGAGGATAATGAATCACTCTTTCCAATATTCTATTTACAAAAGCGAGTAAGAAAAGGCTAAATAGATATAAGCCTAGCAAAGCATGGTTGTATTTACACTGTAGAGAGAGTGAAGCCCGTGAACAAAGGTACTGGTATTTTGACATCAGCTCACAGATCAGCTATTGAAACAAATGTGTTATAATGGACTAGAAAGAAATGACTTTCTTAGCATATTTAAAACAAAACAAAACAAAACAAAAGTTAAAAAACTCTTAGAGGAAACAACAGAAAAGAGAAAGATTAGATTTTCAAAGCATCAGTCTAATTGAGGTAATAAATCAACCAAGTAAATTTTGCGTTCCTTTCGAACCATGCTAAGTACGGAGAAATGATAGGCCCACTCTAAAGTTTATTATTAAAGTGGGGGATAAACCTGATTTTTTCAGTTATTTATAAAAGGAAAGTCAGATCTGAATTGTGTTAATATTCAAATACGTTTAGACAGATATCCTGATGATGATGCACGAATATCCCAACTGGTAAATGTAAAGGTAAAAATAGAGAGGGTATGTAACTCCTTGAAAATAACTACGGATAATCATATGGGATGGGAACGGCACGTTAAAATTATTTCTGACTGCTCGCTTTTGAAGATGTTACACAAAATTATTGCCCCAATAATGGTTATAAGATATGGAGCGTGTACCTTAATAAATGAGAAAGAAGCTCGCCGAAATTATGCATTGAAAATCGTCTCCATAACAAAATTTGCCTGGAGACTGTGTACTGACACACGTTTAATTCCTAACAAAATGCATCAGCTAATTGAAGGCGAGTCTTCCCCTTAATTCCACTACTTTGCATTCTTGCAATGCCCTGATCCTCAATAATGACTCCAATGCACAAGAACTATCGGAGTAATTTTAGAACCCTCACCTTTGAATAATGGGAAAATGTTTGACGGTATTGATAGTAAACACGGCCACGGGGTGGGGCAGCACGCGCCGAGCGAGCGAAAATTTTCTTACTTTGATGTCCAATGAACTCAATGCTCATTTCCATTCCTGAAGCAAGGAATATTGCAGGTGCAATCCCAAATTCTTAGACCTTAATTTTACTAAACCTGTGCATCAGTGTAATGAGGCCTACTTTTGGTCGGGGACCCCGGCTCAGCACGGTCCGAGCCCATAGGAGTTACGCTACTGTGAATAATCAGTAACTTAAGATAAAGTACAGCAAAATTCCGCGACTTCATCATGCATTGACCGTTTAAATTTCCAAAAAGAGGCAGAAAGTCAAATTTAGTACGTCGTACGACACTGAGTCACTATTTTCAAATACTTTCATAAACGATTTTTTCCCACTTATTGACTAAATAACGGAAATGATACGCCATTTCTTTTGATATAATTCGGAGAGACTGAATGATAGGTGATATTATTTTTAGAATGATATTCATTACTTTTAATTCTTTGTCATTCACTTTTTGGACATTTTTATTGCATTAAAAATAAACTATGCATGGCAAAATTATTGGCGGCTGCAGCCCCCCAACCTCCTCGCCCCGTTCCGACGGCCCTAAGGGAGTTACCACGACAACTCCATATATATGCTTTGAACAGCTTTACCAGTTGTAAAACTCTTAGCACACCACATTTGCAATTCACATTTGCGAGGAATGCTTGTTCTAGTCAATGTCGAGACTGGGAGAAATTTTGTCACGGAAATTAGTGGCAGCCAAGAACAAAGCATGATTATTCGGGGAACAGTATTGATTAGTGCAGAGGTTATCATGTTAAGAAATTAACTTGTGAAATCTATTACCAGCTAGTCAATCAACAAGGCAACAAATTAAAGGTAGTTAGGATGAAGACCGATAGTCTGCTATTGTTGAAAAATCACCTAATTTGAAAACAGGAAAAATCAAGTTGACAGACTAAAGTTTGAAAGTAATGATATAGGAAGCAAAAAGGAAGCTTATAGGTTCCCTAAGGGCAGCAGTAAAGTATTAAATCTTCTTTAGAAAATCACTGCTAATTTCACCAAAACCACACTTCTTTCCTTGTTTTTTTTTTCAATAAAAAACCTCATAATTGGTGACACAGCTGGGTAGGAAACAACAATTGATGCATGGGTTTGTTTAGAAAAAAAAACTGTTAAAAGACTGGCTTTAAATGATCACAAATATCGCTTCCAAGTGGATGTGCCAAGATGAAAACATAGATTCAGGGTTTGTAATCTGACAAAGTTCATTCCAAGAACCATAAAAATACAAACCAATTCTTGGATTTAGTATACTTTTGTTTAGAGTGTTTTTTAGAACTTTCAAAGTTGAGAAATATTTTTCTCTTTAGTTTCTATAACGTTATTTTAATACATTTCGTCATCATTCGAATACAATGCAAGCAGTGATTATTTCACTCAAACTGGATGTCGTAATTCACTAAATATTCTTTTGATTCTTTCCCCCTTGTCTTCTTCACATTGCTCTAATATCTGTTCGTAATTCGAAATGCATGCACCTGTACTCAAAATGTAAGAAACAGCCAAATATTCTTGAATATGGAGATGATGAAACTCTATGCCAGCAAACATTGCAGTAGTTGGAGTTTCTTCCGTCAATTTCAGCAAACCAATTTCACACGCAGTTTTGACATTTTCCTCACCGATCTTTTCATTCCAAATTGTACTGTTCTCTACGTCAATTGTTGTTTTCTCCTGCAATGCTATTTCTCCAAGCTTGTTTTCAAGATCATTGAAGTCCTCAATACAAAATGATGGGTTTTTGTTTACATATCTTTTCTTCATACAGTATATCACAACCCTCAATAATGTGGTCATGTTAATTATTTCTGCATTGTTAAGGTAACTATATGCCGAAGTGTATTTAGCGGCCAATATATGAACCATTAAATTCATAAGGAGGGGCGAGTTCTCATAATCTCTTAAAACGTTATTTTCTTCCAAGAATTTCTGCACCTTGTTAAAAACGTCATTGTTTCCTTCTGTTGTTGTTTCCTCTTGGTGAATCGTGATTTCAAGGATCGAATGTTTTGAGGGTACGTAAGTCACTTCTTTTCTATCTGCCCCCTGAGTGTAGCTTACATAATACTCGCAACATTTTTGGACATATGGGGCATATTGATCTCTCGAGAAGCGCTGCATTTCAACTTTACAAAAAACTTTTGGACACCAAGGGGAAGTGCAATCTGCCTTACGAGATGATATCCAAACGTGCAGGTTGTTGTACTTCTCATTTCTTTTTCCTTGTATTAACTCACCAATTGTTACTAGGTGCAGTGTGTCTTCTGTTTGGTTTCCTGTGTCTCCTATCCCATTCCAAAATGACTCTGGGAGATCTTCTAGGCCATCGAGTATAACGAGACAATGTTTATCTTTAGCCTGTAATATTTCATCGACATGGTAAGTTTTAAACTTGCTCGTCTTAAGTATGTCTTCAATCAAAAATTTCGAGAGTGTCTTATCTGTATTAACGTCCTTGAGGGGAATGAATATTAGGAGGAAAATATCCTCCATACCTTCAATCCATTCATAAACAACTTGCTTTAAAAATGTCGTTCGTCCATCACCGTGTTCACCCATAAAGATTACCAATCTTTGATTCATAATGTCTTTAGGCGTTTTCGGCTCTTTACTAGAAGGCGTTCTCAGCTCATTACTAGACATGATTGATTCCCCGCTCTTATCTGTTACTTTGCAGTTGTTGTCTGTATACAGGGCTGCAATATGAATGCCCTTTCCCCATGGCAAAGGCTGCAGGTAGCAGAATTGTTTGTATCTATCTTTTAGCAATCGAACTATTTGACCTTAGAAAGAAGAGACCGAAAAGATAGAGATAATATTTGCTCTCGTGTCACCCACTCGCTCATACACAAACTCACACACACGCACAGAGACAGACACTCGAATATAGACTGTTTTTGCCAAGTGTGATATTTCACTAGCACGAGAGAACATTGACTTCAATAAAAAATATATTAGGTGTCTGTTTTTCTGTTTTTACGTGTCACTTATCAAAAGGTTTCGATACAATGGACCCCGATATTCGTTTACACGCATAAGCTAGCTTAGAACGGTAAATAAGGCACCTCACTTTCTCGGTCATATGCTGACCCCCTGTGATTTGGGGGCGCTAATAACGTCATCTAAGGCATATCTCATCACTAAGTAACTGTAAACCCCACGGGTCTTGATGTTAGCAATGCTGTTCCACAAGAGTTTGTCATATATGTCAAACTCTTGTGGAACAACATAGCTTCTTTTCGTATACAGTTCATAATGAAAGAAATCAGTTGCGTTCCAATGTACATACTACAATTGCTAATTATCATGTTCGCAGACGACATGAACATTTGTTCTTTAATTGGAACTTCAGAAACTTAGTTTGCTGCTGTTAAATTATTCTGATTGTTTCCAATGGTGATTGATTCGTATCACAAGAGCTGTACTGTTGATATGCATTTTGACGACTGTGAATCAAGCAGGATGACCACATAAAACTTTTTTGAGTTTATATCCATCCTACTCTTTCATTTACAAACTACACTTTATATGTTTATCATCAAAGGTTTTTAATGTTGATGCAGATGTGATCTGTCGGTTGAAGCGTAATTTTGGCTTCGTTTTTTTCTACAGTAGATGTTTACAAATCGTCTTTCACCTTTTTCCCATACTTCTGGTTCTCGAAATTAAAAGAGTACAGAAAATTCAAGCGCTTCAAACGAGGTTAAAATGTAACATCGAATGCATTAATTAAATTTGTTTGACACAGTTTTTTTTTTTTTTTTTGTAATAAATGTGGTCAACATTCAAAGAAAAATAGATAACCTAAACCTAACACTGAAACTGTCACCTAACACAATGATGAGAATAGCTCCTTTAGATAAACAAATCTACTTAATGCAACCACACATTTAAGCATTACAACTTTCAGGTATCGTTATTTATTAACGCTTCGCAAGTTGCCTTTCACGATCTCCGAGACACCATAAAATAGCCAATGAAGGGAAATCAGTTTAGCTTCAAAGACTTTCGTGACGTCATTTTGGAAAATCTTACAGCGTTTCATGATAAATGCATTTTAATGAAGGTTCTCTCCGTACATCCTTTGAGTGTGGGGTTCTGAAGTGATGCCGGAAGGGAAAAAGTTAAACTGCTTTTTTTGCGATCCAGTCAAGATACTAAATTTTGCTGAATATACCAATTGCTTGTCCTTTTTTCAGGCAGTGGGCTAACGCAAACCTAATAGTGATTTTATGCCCACTCCTTTCTTCAAGACACGAAACGGTACATGGCGTTCTCTAAACATCATACTTTCACATGACACGGAAATATTCAACAGATGTTATTTTGAGCAGAGGTGTTCGGGGAACTAATTTAAACCATTTCCAGCCCCCCCCCCACTCTCACTCCCATTTTTACCCCTAAATGAAATTTTGGGGACGTATGAGCCGTAATGCACAAGCACACCTTTCATATTTACCTAAGGATCGTGTACCTTTTTATCAGTCAGGTTTTTTTTTAGTTATTTTTTTTATTTTATTTTATTTTTTTTTATTTTATCCACGTTCTTCGCGCTTGTCTATTTTGAAAACTTTGTCTTCTTTACAGTAAAAATTTAATGAAAGTGTTCTAATCTAAGTTGAAAGCTCCTGAAATACTGACGCCGCTAATTTTCCCCATGCAACGCTTCTGTCTTTTTACGTTGATAACTTGTTACTCCAAGTCTATGTTCAAAGTTCTTTCTATAAAATTGCGATTAATGCTGCGCTCTCGCGTAAATCCCCATGGCACAGACCAGTGAGAGGCGTAATCTCTTAAGGCTTGGATTTTTTAATACCTTATCGCTACGTTAAGAGCGTTGTTCTGTTGGATTTTTACCCGGGTGGAGATACCCCGCACCAGGAACAGAAAACGGTAAAGCATCAACAAAGGGATGGTACCCTTGCTCCTTTAAAACTGAATGCATGATATTCTGCTTGCTTTGCGGGTACTGTAATTCTTACCGTGAGCTGTTACTCTGCCCAATACCTCTTTATTTTTGCACGACGTTCATTTACCCATTTATTGATGCTGAAACCGTTGAACCCGTTATTTTCTGATTATAATTGTGAAAATCCATCATACGGTAAGTAAGGATTTCAAGTTTTTCCTTCCCTTTTAGGGCATTGTTCACATGTCGTAGGATGCTAGATCTTCAGTGCGATTCGCAGGTGCCCGCCGAAGATGGTTTGCTAAATTGAGTGAAGGTACGTTTCTAGGCCCTACACGATCCCAGAAACCACCAATTATCTCATCGCACAAGCACTCCACAGATTCAACACGATCTTAAAACCAGAACGTCCGTTCTGTGATTCCTTTCCAAAATGAAATACAGTACTGCATGCCAGATTATTTTAGTCTGGAGGTACTAGGCGCTACAATGTGCTGTTAGGTCATTAAAGGGATCGGTGGGTGTCGGCAGGATGAAAGACTTTTGATAGTATTTAAGCTGTTTCGTTTTCACAAGACTTTAAAGTTTGACCTTTGGTATCCTCAAATGACCTTCAAGCCAACTAAGTACTGTATTCTTGAACAAATTTGTAGCATCTATATTTCGTGCAAAGTATGAGAGCCCTCAAAATTAACCTTCTTGAGTTATCATAATTTACGAGGAATCCTTAATTGAACACTGGTGACCCCACAAACTAGGACCATGCGAATGCTAAGTGTGAGATCTTTCAATGATTAAATTCTCGAAATATCACGTGTTCTAGTTTTTCAAGTTTTGATATCCAATGACCTCAAATGACTCTTTACTCACACCATAAATATGGAGAATTGAATTCAATGTAGGACACCTACATGTGAGTTATGAAACAAATTAGTATTATTCTTCTTGATATAACGTGCTTATGAATTTTCACAATGTGACCTGAAATAACCTTTGGTTTAATTGAAAACAACATCCTTCTAGAACAGTGTGGAACATCCACGTGCTCGTTGTGTGAGCAGTCAAGAGTAGTCAGTCCGGGAGACTCTTTTGATAAGGGGAAACGCAAAGTTCTCCCTAATGGGAAACCTTATGAAACACACTGTATAGGTTTTTAGCCTAACAAAAACAATGTTACACAAGAACAAAGTCAACTAAAAAACTTTCCTTTTCCTCAAAAGGGAGTGGTGACCACCAATTAGGACGTGGCTTTTCGGTAGCTATGACAACCTACCTAATATACATTTAACATTTAACGCCATTACATAAGACCGACAAATTTCAACACTGACAGTGTACACAGTATTGAAATGTTTTGCTGGTCAGTAAGTGTGATTAACGTCATCACAAAACAATACGTTTTTTTCTACTTAGGAAAAAATCAACATCTTTCATTTAAAAACTCCAAGTATTAATATCTTGAAATAGGTTGTTCGAAAATGAAAGCCTTTATTATTCATGTCTTGATCAGTGATAACTTCAAATGATTTTAAAAATCTACCAAATATAATATGAACCGTTCTCTCAATATCTCAAATTCATGTACCAATTACAAAACTGGCCTATCATTACCATCTCAAGATAGCACATTTCCAAGATGTAACGTCACAGTGACAATTGCAAATACAAACACATACTGACACACGGGCGTACACTCACCAGCGTGATTGAATGTTTCTTTTGCATTCGGCAAGGAATCAAAATGATCACGCTGTTATTTCGTACAGCTAGTGGTTCTAATTTAATGCTTTTAGAAGTTAGGTAAATAATTTAAACACCAACAATTTTGTGAAAACTGTACTCCAAAGCATTTTTTTTTTACTATTGACTTCATGCTCATCGGCATGGAACACACCTTAGATGGTTGGCTAGATCTCACGCCGATTAAACAGCTCTTCCCCTTCCCGCGTGCCTTAATCTATAATCAATTCATTTCACAAACCATTAACCTTAACGCCATATTCTAAACATTTAAGGAATTACTTGTCATCAACATTTTTCAGGCATTGTATCTTATTTAGATTAATCATAGCTAATTTAATGATTCAAAATATGGTTTAATTTATTCTTTCAAGCTCTTTATGTTTAGTTTATAAAAGGTAATATTCTCTCGATTTATTGACATGATTCTCACCTGCATTGCTGTTACGTCTCCATCTGTAGATGACAATGAAAAGGATGAAACCAATGATCAGCACTATGATTAGCGCCACCAGTATTGCCAAAACTGCAGGTGACGAGAATGGAGAATTTGGTGATATTACCGGTGGAGGAGTTGGTGGTATTACCGGTAGTAACGTTCCATAGATAGGAGTAGCATTACATTGAACTGTTACAAAATAAACAGTGAGAAATTTAATCAGTCGTATTCATTGCTAAACCGTTTAATAATATAGGCCTATGTAAACTATCGTTAGTATATCTGTACTATCTTACTCGAGGCATTGAGTATCTCCACTTAATCACGAATACATCTTTAGGTATAGTTAATTACCAAACCTGCTCAGTACGTATTGAGAATAGTCGCCATCAAATGACATTGACATTTAGCCCTGTAGCTCGTGCCTACTACCTATTCCATTTCGGAAGTATTTTTCATTAAGATGGAAAATTGTACTGATTCCAATGCCCCATCCATGGTACAAAAGAAAATGGCATTAAAAAGTCAGATGCATGTTACACTGTAATACATTCATATAACGTAAGTCATGTGTACAGGCTCTTTTTCCTGATCTCATCAAGGCTTCTGAAATGGAGGCGTTTTTATATCAAAACCGATATAGTGATAAGTCTTACTAGACCTGCTAAGGAAAGGTTAAATGCCAGACGATTGGTGTCTCAAAGCTTCAAATTGATGCGGAAGGGAAAACAATCCGGGATGTCATTACCTACTGCCCGGAAATGATCTACCGTTGGTTATTTATTTCAGCAAAGGAAAATATGCAATGGAAGCTCGTGTTAACATCAAACTAGCAATTCAGAATCTCCGATAACATAGAAGGAACTGCGAAAGGAAGTTCGTTTCGAACTAATTACAACTGGATTATTGCTGCCTTGTAGTGATGAAAAAAAAACAGTGATCGGTACAGGTAACAGATTTGTGCTTGAATATTTTCTAAAAAAAACTGCTGAAAATACTGAGGACATTAACGTGGTTCCTTTTCTACAATATTTCAAAAATTACTTAAAATGTGTCAAAACTCTCAAAGTTTCTCCTTAAATGGTCCAACTTTTTACAAATAATAGCATCAATCCCGTCTTTTCATGGTAAAATAATATGCTCTGTATAGCCTCAAACAACAGCTGGGTGCAGAAAATATTATACTGGGGCAAAACCAATACACAATATATCGCGGTCAAAAGTAAGTACTAAAAGTAAGTAAAATATTGGCATATTGACATATAAGTATTAAGTAAAGTGGGGATGGGGGAGAAGAATAGATAGCCAGCATACTTGGAAGTGTGAGACAAATGGTAAGGAAAAACAGAAATAGCAAGGAAGCATGTAATATGATGTCATATGCATACATTGCTTATAAATAAGAAAATTGCGTTACACCACATGAACTTGAATTTTAAAGTTATTATATCAGTTTAAATTAAAAAACGTCCATAAAAAATGATATGAAACATGACTGAAATCGATAATCGGACTAAATGTAACTCTGACAAGAACGAAGAGAGTTATTACAAAGCGACGTTGGCTCTTATAAGGAGGCCATCATTGGACGATACTGGACAAGGTCTTCCAATATCTTGGTTGGAAAAAATGGATCACTCTTTTTAAACATTTAACGACCCCAAATTTGGGAATACTTGTAAATGTAAGGTACACGTTTCCCATAACCTGATATATAAGGATGTAAATCCCTTATAACTTGATTTATAAGGAGGTAAAATGCCTTTAACAATTTGGCAAAAATTGTCATATATATATATATAATATGTATATTGTTAAATTTTGAGAGAACTTGACTCAAATATTCAGTGATAATGCATGGATACACAGACTTTGCCAGAACATCTCTGCCTCATCCGAGAACATGCTTTTTGATTTATTTAACATAACGCTACATAAGCATTTACATAGCAGATGAAATACAGCAAACAGAAAATTCAACTAAAAATCTTCTAAACATAGGTATGTTTCGTTTTGATTAGATGTTGTCCCTCGACAGTCTCTAAAAGGGTTTCGATTGATGTTCCAGAATTTTTGGGTAGTTACAATAAAGGATCTGCTAGAGAAATTTGAAGCACTTGTAAGGGGAGTGGGAAATAACCATTCGTCGACGTATATAGTCGGTACAAAAAGGTGTGTATCGTAAGGGGGACGCTCTACCCCTAATGGTGATCGGGGGAAAAACAGTATGTTTATCGCTTAACGAATGCTGCAGCCACTGCAATATGCTCTAATAAAGTTGTATAGAAACCATGAGCCCATTTATTTATTCGAGGTATAAAGAGAGGACGGAATACTCTTCGTTCGTCTCAATATTTTGTCATTAACCATATCAAGACAATACTAGGCCTCGATGATTGCTAAAATACATTACTGGACACAAACAAGAGCATAGCAGCCCTTACAAAGAGGCACACAGGGCTTCCAAAGGTACGTAGTGATTCCTCCAAGTGACCCTGTGAGCTGACTAAAGTGACGAAAGCTGTCCTCCATGATATTATGATGTCACAAAGGAAACTGCGTATATTCTGTGTTGGTAATTCTTTCTGATGTCCCTACGTTTATGAATCCTTCCATTACTTCAACGCCGTATTAGAAGTTCGCAGGTGCAGCTTGAAAAAAAGTTAAAGTTATCATTAGTGGGTATAAACCTGTACGTTATTTTTATGTAATGTCCAGTTTTCCGTACAGGAGGGATGGTGGTAGGGGGGTTAAATTATCAGAAATTATTCTTGGGAATTAAATTTGGTGCCCTATATCATTCCCAATTAAGGCTCACTGCAATATTCCAGTACATCTCGTTTTTTATTGTTTTTACAACTTTTAGAACCCAACCTCAATAAAACTGACGATTTGTGCTTCTTTGGCACATCTTATCGTATAAGGCGGGGTCTGGCGGGGTCCGGTGGGGTCAGCCCCATTGGACAAAAAACGTCAATCAGAGTAAGTCGATTTTCAGAATTAAGTCACGATTGCTTGTCGATCAGGCAAATTTCAGTGCAGACACGTTGCGCCCCTTGTGAAACATCTTACATTAGATCTATGCATTCCAACGTCGTTCCAGTATGGTAAAACGTTGTTGCTAACATGTTATACATGAAAATATGAATCAAGTTACGATTGCTTACCGATCAGGCACACTTTAGTGCAAATACAGTTCGCCACTTGTGAAACGTCTTCCAACAAACTTACGCATTCCAACGTCGTTCCAGTGTGGTAAAACGTTACCAACATCCCATAAGTAGGGGGGTGTTGTGTACATAACAGTGTGAGATTTCCGATCTCGTCCCTTGCAACTTCCAACACAAATTGCATTCTTTTGGACCGTAACAAACAGGCAGGCAAACAGGCAAACAGAGAGACTGATAAATGACCTCGACAGAAAGACTGTGGCAGGCAGACAGACAGAAAGACAGGCGGGCAGACAGGCAGACAGACGGACAAGCAGCCAAGCAGACAGACACACAGACAAAAATATAAATAAAAAGAATAAAGATAAAACATGCTGAATATCATATAACTCGAAAGTAACCGTTGCAATCGAAACTTTCATCACAATGCATCTTAAATTACTAAATTATGTAAATGTTTGTCTCCTACCTGTACGGATTTCTATCGTTGATACTGTCGAATTCAGAATATGTTGTGTATCTTCAGCAACACATTGGAGCATAATCTTTGCATCACATGGCGCCGTGATTTTGTATTCTAAAGAGACGGAGCTATCCCATGCGCCAGTAGAAGCATCACTTTGCTGAATTTGTGGAGGGTAGGCTAAGACACTTATTCCATTCTGAGACACAGTTTTCCATTTCAAAGGCAAATGGGGCCTTGATCCTTCCACTTTACAAATAAGAGTCCCTGACTCCTTTGCATGAGGCAATTTACACTGTTCACATGAAGTGCAGTTGTTTAGGAGAGGGCAGTTAAGGTCTGGAGAAACTGGAATGCAATAAAGCGACATGATAAAGTGGGTTGCTATGCTGCTTACAGAAAATTTCAGAACACCCTGTAAGACAGAGACAAATAAATACAACTCATAGTTTTGACAAGAACTCCAATACTCACCATTTGTGGGAGCAATGTGCTGGTTAGTACATTGAATATTGAACTAACTATTTGTATCACATAATTGCGCGACTTTTGGCAAGTATTTCTTTCTTTACGACAAAATATGCGTAACCAATGCAATTAATCCGCGCAAATAAGAGTAGAGACCTCCCATATTGTAAGGATATCTTTGTGTCAATACTTGCACCTTGCTTTCATCTACGCCGTTATACACTAAGGCAAAAATCGTGTATGTAATGGCGATGACCAAACAACTAAACGATCATTTTATTTAACTTTAAAGGTAAACGCCCGATTCTTTTTCCTTTTTTTTTTTTTGTTTTTTGTTTAGTTTTTGGTTTTTAAATTTGTACTAGATTTTTCTCGAAACATGATTAAATATTCAAAGAACCTCAAGTTAACGTAGAAGGTGGAAATCCCACAGCACACATTACCCAGAATGTGTGACGTTTGTAAAATAAAGAAGACCAAAAGTTGTTACTCAGCTAAACATCAGTGAGCGAACATAATTGGGCTACCTGGAGCTTAAATTATTTTCAGCATTAGTTAGCTGTCAAACTAGCACTTATACTATCCACCATTACCCCAATCAACGTGAATTACACCTTAGAGACACCTTAAGTTGAAAATCATGTGTTTGGATTTTAAAATTGACTTATTTTGCTGATTCAACCGGTAAAGGTTCCTTCGAGTGAGAAGAGAAAATTAATTTGACTTCAATTAACCTTCAACGCCTACCAAATATAGACACGAATACCTATGATACGCTATCGATGCAACTGAGGAGATTTTTTTTTATAGTAAGCGTTAGCTTTGTTTTCATCACCAACGTATATGTTCATTCACTTCAAATAATCCTGTTACAAGGAGTCTATGCATGACTGTTATAACGTAGACACAGCTATACCTTACGGAAAAATTAAGTGAAGAAAGTAAGACTTTAGCAATTGAAGTTCATGTTTAAATGACAAAACTAAGAAGTCTGTCTATCAAATTATTGTTGAGATATTTAATGCATTGTGAAATAAAAGATTACTTGTGTCTACCAGGGGCAGCATATGGTAGTTTCAGCCTACCATTACGAGGGATAAAGGCGCTGTCAAGATTCAAATGGAAGGAGGTGTTTGCTACCGACAAAGATATTTCTCAGCTTCACCTCCAAAACACGCTCGTTGGAGGAGTCCACCAGTTGCAAAACTGGTAACACACGACATTCCTGATTGATAATTACCGGAAATTGATCCATTTCTTATTTACATTACCCACGTTCACACCCAAGCAGACAATACTGTACGTCCATAAACAATATAAAACTGAATTATAAGACATGTCCAGAATACGGTGGTCTACATTAAACTTAGTTTACTGAAGCAGTACAATCTAGGATTCATTAACACAATTATATAAAACTGATCTTATCGTCATCAAGCGACTGTGTACTGAATACTGACGTGGCACAAGTTGCTACTTCAATAATGATAACTTCTAGAATTGTCTGAAATAACCGACAATGATCGATTTTATATTTTAACTCTAATGACCTTCCAAAAGTGCATGTCTTCTTTTTTTTTAATTTTCCATATAATTTATTGCTTACGAAGGGCTGACAATGCTGTGGCAGCTGAAAGAATCTTCCTTCTTATCAAGATTTTGCAGACTACCTTGATATATGTAAACGTTTTAAGCCAGTGTAAGTCTTACCGAAATTCCGAGAAAGATGCATGCCACAAACTACTTTTTTCTTTCAAAACTAGAGTCTTTACCCCTGCCAATCGATATTTAAGTTCCCTATTTCTCTACCCACTACTGTATACAAATTGCACTACAACTTTGCCTTAATCAGGAATGTGACAGAATTTTATGTATTTAAACAATGACATATTAGGCAGAAAAGTAAATTAAATTAAGAAAGAATGTAAAAACTGTAACTTGAAAAATTAAACGACCAATACCATGTAACTTTCAAAGCGCAGTAAAGGCATTAGTATGATCCTTCTAATGTTTTGTTGTAATTATTTTTAACGTTTACACATGTAATGCAAACTGGAACAGTTTGTGTCGAATGTATGCACTCTTATGGAAACCAGAATAAAAATACATTGAGGTTTCGATTACGTATGTTTTATTACAAAAAATGCCATGTTATCCGAGTTCTTTCAGTCACTGGTCAAATGCTCTTTAAACGTGTTGAAAAAATACAGTTTTGTGTTCATATTTGATCTTGGTAATTCTTGGGAAATTTTGCTTTTTGACCTTTGGAGACCCAGGATGACGATCTTGTAATTTCTTGGCAAATTTTGCTTTTGACCTGTGGTAACACCAAATGAAGATCTTGGAAAACTTTTAGGAGATTTTGCTTTTGACCTGTTGTGATCCAGACAAAGATCTTGAGAATTCTTATGAAATTGTCCTCTTTGACCTCTGGTGACAACAGATGACCTTAACCATAGCACATCTGCATGCTAAGTATAAAATATATCCAAGCCTCTTATCTCAAAATAGTATGTCAACAAGGTTTTCAGAATTTGACCCCAGTGACTCCAAATGACCTTTGACTTCCACCATAAAAAAGAGTTCCTTCTCTTACTAGAACGCATCAACATATTAAGTATAAAATCTATTCAAGCTTTATACCACGTATATGCCAAGTATGTCTTCAGTAAAAAAAAAAAAACTCCAAAAAGGCTAAATAGAGCCATCACGGAGCACACAATCAACAGCGGATAAGCCAGCAAGGGAGACACAACCACCACAAAAAGTGCAAAAGTGCTCATTTTATATACAAGATCACAAAACCACAAAGTGACGAGTGCAAGTAAAAGCAAAAGACAGGGGTCCTAGTGAGTTGACTGGGTGAGGACCCATGTGTTTGTAGCAGGGTCTCTGATCCAACTATAGGGGAGGATCCATTTGGAGATAGCAGCACGGAAGGATGAAACAGACGATTTAGGAAGTATTTGTTGGGGGACAGTATTCCAAAGGCGAACACTTCTAACAAAGAACTGGTATTTGAACTCCTCAGAGTGCAGGGCCTGTATATAGTTATAACAGTGAGCATGCCTGACAGAAGGGGTAATAATAGGAGGGAACGGAATATTCACAAGGTTATTCCTAATTTTGTAAAACATACAAAGATCAGCTAAGGCCCTACGATGCTGTAAGGATTACCATTTAAGAGTCTGGGAGATTTTTGTTGAAAGATCGGCTCCTAAGCTATAATTGCAGTAATTTAAGACGAACCGGGCTGCACGTCTTTGGACTGCTTCAGTGTTATCTATATTCAGCTTAGTGTATGGGTTCCAACACGTAAAGCATATTCAAGATGAGGACGAATGATGGCGTAGTAAGCAGTAGTTTTGATTTCCCTAGAACAAATGTGAAGATTACGGCGACACAAATTTTAATAGCCTAGTAGCCTTATTAGAGATCTTTTCAATGTGCTTATTAAAATTCAGTTTACTATCTAGAATGACACCAAGATACTTGTCTGAATTGACTTCTTCCAAATCACAAAATTCAGAGGCAGACATAGGGAGAGTGATGTTATTTTGTGCAAGCGCAAGCAAATCAAGAGAAATAGGATTAGGGGAAGAAGCATTTTGGTGGTACATTCTGTAGATAAAATTACATCTACAAGATTTACGGTAAGTAATACGCAGAAGTTTACACTTGGAAACATTGAATGACATTTGCCAAGTGATAGCCCAGTTTTGTAACTTAAATATGTCTTCCTGAAGTAAAACTGCATCCTTCAAGGATAAAATAGGCCTGAAAAGTGCACTATCATCAGGAAAGAGACGAATAGAGCTAGAGAGATTTTTTTCAATATCATTTATATAGATATGGAACAAGAGTGGGCCCAGAACGGTACCTTGGGGCACTCCTGACCTGACTGGCCTAAGGGTAGAATGAGTTCCATTAGCAACAACTTCTTGAGATCTGCCTGTAATAAATCCATTAATCCAAGCATTAGTTTTCCCAGTTACCTTATAACTGCGTAGTTTAAGGAGGAGGCGTTAGTGTGGGACAACGTCGAATGCCTCACTAAAATCAAGAAGAATAACATCAATCTGTCCCTTTCCCTTGTTTAATGTGCTGGTCCAATCGTTCATAGCTTCAATCAACTGAGTTTCACAGGACATACCATTTCTAAAACCATGCTGCTTGTTGGTTATGATATGGTGGTGATTCAAATGAGCCCACATCCTAGAAAC
>WURT03505415.1:0-20118 GCA_009936505.3 Holothuria glaberrima | reverse complement strand
CCCTATAAATTTATTGAACCCCCCCCCTTGAGAGAAATCCTGCGTAAGCCACTGCTGCCTTGCCCACTTTGTTCACAAACCTGCAACCACCTGTAAAATAAACTTTCCGCTGCAAATCAATAGCTATAGTAGAGTAGCGCCCTCTTTTATATTACTTTAATTATTATGCCGTACTTGTACTTGGAAAGTAAAGGACAGCACTAACGCTCAAATGTGCCGCATAATACGATTAAACTGACATTGTAATAATAGGTTGCGTCGTCAATGTTGCGAATAAGGTCAGTTGAGCAAACAATTCCACGGACACGGCGGTATTTTCCTAGTCGGAAACAGCGGTAATCACACGTTTTCGTTTCAAGTTGTACCAACTAACTACCGACTTTGTGAGATGATTTGGCAGACCGTGCAAGTCTTTATCACATTACGCTCATTTGGGTAGTACCCACCGTCAAAATTCTTTCCTTTTCGAAGTTAAATATTTCACCATCCACAACTGCCAGATAATAAGACGATAACAGTAATGTTACCCCGCCCTTACTGATATTTCTTCACTTTCTCTTATAAAGCCTTGGTACATTTAGTTAAGAGCGAGAACCTTAGCAGGTAAGATCAAACACAACATTCTTCGACGGTGGGAAGTCGCCTCCCGAGTTTACATGCTCAAAATTTCGGAGATTCGCCTTTGTTCGACATAGTTTCGTTCAATAAAGTTGAATATATCGGTTCCTACCCTTTGAACCACAAATTCTATATTTACCCCACAAAGGTTACTGTTGAGTTCTGAATTCAATTGCGGAGGCTTGGATTTCTCTTGCATTGCCCTAAACGTTCCTCGAGATTATTCGGGTAAACGTTGCATTCACTGTGCAATATTCTCGAAAGGGCCATGGACAACCATCCCGGCAATCTTTTTTTTTTGTCTTAAGAATACAAACTTCTCTTCCTGTAGTTCAATTTTGGAAAGTTTTAAAGCACTTGATGGGCCGCATGTAGTTCTACTAGTCAGATTCTTTGGAAGACTCTAATCAGCTCAAAACTACTTAAAAAATCATGTTTATCGAAAGTGCAAAAAAAGGTCTTGAAATAAAATCGAAAGCTTTCTCCCAATACCCCTCCTTCTTACCCTTCTCTCCCCTCATGTCATTACTATACTACCGCTTACCCAGCCTTTCGAGACGGGGGGGGGGTTGATTTGGTGTAGGATAAAAATGAAGTCTAGGTGATGGGTCATACCCCAATACTTCACTATGTCTGTCTGCAATTCATGTTCATACAGTTATCATTTTATCTTCACATCCATAATGCTGTCACCTTGGTCCAGGGACGAATAATGAAAATAGACCAGCAATGCCAGGGGCATTCTGTGCAAGTTGAACTGACAACTAGGTCATTATAATACCTGCGGTTAAGATTCAATGTATTCTGAAAGTGAAATCGCAGATTCAGGCTTCCGGAAAGCGAAAGGAAGGAGAAGACGAAAACCAATCTTACGAGGACCTAAGACAACTTAGCATTGAAGGGTGTCTTGGGGTACTTCCCCAGGAAAATCGAAACTAAAAACTGTAAAATGCGATTTCCTGGTTTATGCTTTGTGCAGAAAAAATTAATAGTATATTAAAACATGTATTGTTATGCAGTGTGCATGCTCTGAATTATGATATCCGGTAATTAATGTGTAATTTCTGTTTGAAAATGACCACGACTCAGAGGCGAAAGAGAATCCCCCTCAAAATGGTGAAATCTTACAAGATGTGACTTCCTGGTATCTGTAAATCAAGATAAGTACACACAGGGCCGTCGCGACCGGGGGTGTGGGGGTGTCTAACCCCCCCCCCCCCCAAGTTCGTCAGAGCGACGGTAGTCGGAAAATCTGAAATACCAGTTGGAATTTCTGATTCCTTAGTCTAGTATATTTTTTCCGACTGAGCCTTTGTCAACTTTGTATCTATTTTCAAACAAGATCAAGTAAGAATAATACCAAACATTATTCTCTTCACGTAAAATCGAATTAAAACTGTCCCTTAAAATCATAGTTAATGAAAATTTCGGCGCGCTTCGCGCGCATGTGTCACGGTTTGCGCTTCATCTCATTACCTTTACTAAGGCAATTATACATGGAACTATTCCGATCGCAGCACTTTCCGATAAACAGAGATACACCTCCAAATATCTGTAGGGCCTCGCATCAATATGGGATCTTTCAATCTAATTTGTAGCATACTGTGGTAGGTAGAATGTACGTATTTGACGCTATACATTTTTCAAAAAGAAAAAATTGCAGCCATTATCGGTATAGATGGTGATGTTCATACACTTACGACCAAAAAACATTCTGAAATGGGCTTTTTAGTCCTTGATTCCTTTTGCTATGCCTATCAGACTGGAAGCCATTCGTCTGCAGTTTTCATTCAAAATTAGTAAAAATCCGATTGATGTAAAGTGCTTGGCGTCATACTCTATATTATCATTTGATGACAGGTAAGAAGCATTATGTCTTTGCCCAACTTTATATAATTGATCCAGAGCTTCCAGGTATCTGCCAGCCTTAGATACCCTTTTATAGTGCACATTGAAGGAAGCTAAAAAATTGTTCAAATAAAAGACAGTAAAGAAGCCAAAAAAGGGGGGTCTTCAGGAGGTTTCTTGACAACGTATTTTCCTCTAAGACAACTTACTCCCTTCTTTCACCTAACCAGAAAATACAATTCACTGTAAATTATCGACACTTCCCAGCCATACACGAGCAGCTCAAACATAGCACCATTTTGCATCTAGGAAACCTTAAATTAATAAAAAATTCTCAAAGGGGAGGGGTTTCCCCCTCCGCTTAGACCCCTCCTCCAGTCGGCCCGTTACGTCGTGAAAAAAGAAAGGATCCCCACTGCTGCTGAGTTCGTCAAATTATGAACATTTTTCAGCCATATGTGAGCCAGTGGCGGCCGACCCGGAAGGCTTGGGGGGCCCAGCCCCCAATGAAAAAGTGGGGGGATAAAGGTATGTTCAGGCCCCCAATATTTGCCAAGTGCAGACACGGGATCCAATTTCAACGCTGGGTAAATGCAGCTTAGAACACTCAGGAAGTGCCGTTTCCGGCCATCTGAGGGGTCTGTAAAGCCAAAAATTTTCTTGTACGCTCCACCCCAACCGATGGTGAAGCTCCGTTTAGAAACATACATAAGCATTCTCATAGATTGGTTTTTTTTTTTTCATTAATTGAGAAATTGCAGATATGAGATCCATATTTCAAGGCTGGGTAAATGCAGCTTAGAACACTCAGGAAGTGCCGTTTCCGGCCATCTGGAGGGTTTGTAAAGCCAAAAATTTTCTTGTACGCTCCGCGCCAACCAATGGTGGCGCTCCGTCTAGGGCCTCTTGCAATTCGATCCTGACCCGGCGCCTCCAAAGGAACTTCGTCGCATAATTTCCAGTCATATGGTTCTCCACCGTGACATAACGTAACAAATGTTGAAACATTCTGTGAACTTTTGGTGTAAAAGAAAAAGATGATCGCTCATACGTGCCTAGGAACTAATGATATGGCCCCTAGGGCCTTCGTACCCCCTCCCCTGACCCATTTCACTGTGACTGGGATCCAATAGATTTGCCCCGCGATACTCTACCCCTTTCGTTCCATTGTCTGGGTCTATTACCTTCAGGTGGAAAATGGATAGGCATGATTATTTCAGGTTTAATGTTCTGAATACATTGCAGCTTGATAGTCGATTAAGAGTTTTTTGGCACAGGGCCCTTATTTGGGCAAAAGAGCACTGACCGACAACAAAAATATACTTAAAGTCACACTTAACCACTGGGCTCTTACATTTGTCATTATACTAGTATTTTGCATTTGAATTGCACAGAGTACTAGTTTAAGAACCCACCTACCTAATTTGGGGCCCTGGGCCCCGGTCTTACAGATTTTGGAGTATTACGTAGTATGACATGTTAGGTATCTACAAATAAAGCACATAAAGAAGGACATGAACCTGCTGGTCACTTTCACCTTAGAATCTCGCCAGTATTCTAAAGTCATAGTGTTCCCAGTATAGGACCCTGGGCCCACTAACCACTCCCTAATATTTCTTTTGATATTGGTGGGAAATCGGTACATTCTAAACCCTTTCTCGGACTGATTGTTGCATCCAAATGCACATCAACCTGGGCGAATACAATACACTGACTGTGTATTGGCGAAACTTTTAGGAAACAAAATGACTCCTGTTGTCACCTGACCTGTAATTTTTGGAACGTCAATGTCGATACTTTCCGTATAAAAGTACTCTAGTCGGATTACACTCACTGGCGGGGCCGAGGTCTCGCGGCAGAAGTGCCGTAGAAACCCAATTGAAATTTACAAACTTCTTCCAATTTTCTTTCAGATCGAGCTACAAGGTAACGTCACCTCGTTCTAAAATATGTTCCCCCCCTCCTCCTATCCCTCAATGTTACTTTTGCAAAAGCACCACACTAGTTTAAAGCAAACGCTAAATGGAGCACTATCGCTGGGGTGTATTTAAGGAGAAGTGTCCCTTACCCCCTTTGCAAGAAATTTCATTTTAGCACCGTAAAACGTGTAAAATTGCTAACATTGGTACCATTCTCTTACTGTATAAACGGTCACCAAGATTAATATGTTATAAAACACGAATTCCAATGTAAATACAAGTATAAAAAGGAAACATCTTCGTTACTAAGTGAGTCACAATAATTTTTAAACAACAAACAGGAAAACAAAAAAGGAAAACCCTTCGAAAGCCGAAACCTCATAAACCTCATCCCCTCGTGCTTCATCACAAATGAATTGTAATTGTGACTATTCAGGGCTCTTTAAAGTAATGCCAGTGTGTTGAAAATTTAGAGGATTAAAGAAAGGTAGGCATCAGCCCAGACAGTTCCAATTTTCTCAACTTTGTTACTTCTAGCCCTCCCCCCCCCCATCACCCACAACCGTTAACTTCCCCTTGTGCAGACACAAACCTAGTTTATTAAGGCAATAATATCCTGGTGAGCATACAAGGCCGTTATGTGTACTCAGAACAGTCTCGTGTCCTGCATCTTTTGAATTTGGTAACTCTGATGTCAATCAAAGAGCAGTCACCAATTGAGACTTGTGCTTGTCCCTTAAGTAGAAGTGATACTTGGGGTGACGAGTGTCTGCCTTTAAATTTAAAAAATGCAGACTTTCCTTTGTAAAATTTACTAAAGGTACGCAATTGTTGGGCAAGGTCATCCATCATAGGTGTACGTGAATACTGGGGGTGGGGGTTCACTGAGAAGCCCGACTGGAGAAAAGTGCTCGATTATTTCCCTAACTTTGTCGACCCATGGGCTGCAGTGGCCCCAAACCTTGGCTCTTGCGTATACGAAAATCATCATACAAATAATTTTAATGTTTAACACATATTCCAATTTATATTATAGTAAACTAATATTTGGATTGATTGCTCAATAGCCATCTCTTATGGCAACGAAATTTAAAAATTCGAGGTAAAAACTTCATAAGAATGTGTTCAGGCCTATACAACGATAAACGTGCCGTAAGACCCTAGTGCAGAATTTCACACTCACATTAAACACACTAGTTTTGTGTTATTGAGTATAAATGGTGTCAGAGGGCAACGTCTGAGATTAAATGAAAATCTAATACAAAGCTTCACCATTCTGCATTTAAAAGCATTGAGGATATCTTACACATAGACAATATGAAACCAATGACAGATATTAAATTATTCACTGTGTTTAGTTTAAAGGGAATTAGCTGACCTCTCAGCCTTACAAATGTATAACCCCTTTTTATTTTCATTACATACAGCTATATTCATTGGCATTGGCGGCGATTTGTTCTCAATACTGGGAGGGGGCGTGACCCCATTTTCAAATAATTTACTGTGTGAAAAATCAAAACACTCAGCGATTTCTCAAATATTGGGGAGATATGTCCCCCTGTCCCCAAGGGATCGCTGCCCATGGTCAATGGTGTTTTAATAATTCAACAGGTTTCTTGCATTTTGAAGCTAAACCAAAGAGTCACTTTTAATAACGGTAAGGTTTAAATAACAGGTATTTGGACAGATTGTTGACAATATCCATACATGAGATTCAATAAAGATTGGTACTGATATATGCTAACTGAAATTCCAAACAGGACACGTGATCACGTTTTCCTTTTAGTTACTGCATTGCTAAAACTAGAAACTAAAAAAAGCACTTTCGGTTTGATCCCTGCAGGAGCTGAAAGATAGTTTCTTATCGTCTAGACAAATTGACACAGGGAGCAACACCATAACGGATTCAAGTCATTTCAAGCTTGTTGTTTACACTAAGTTCTCTTCATTAATAAGCATTTTATCGGGGTAATGTTCAAGTATTGCCGGGAATTGTTCAGCTTTCAGAAAGACAGTATTCGTTCCGAAGCGTTAGAAGAGGTGAAAGAGCTTTCTCGAAGGATTGCACTCGAATCGAGTTATGATACTTTTGTGACGCAGATAAGTTCGGAGGCAACACAGCAACCAGTTTGGTGAATTTTAGTGCTGATTCTAAAACTTGGAAGCTACGGTTTCAAGCTACGGTTCTCTTCTGTCAGGTTTTAAAAGGTAAGTGGAACAGAACTTGGCTATAGGCCTAGGTCTATGTTACGGCCGTCGCAATGCGAGTATTTATAGTGCTTAAAAAGGCATTGTATTGCGTGATCTATACCATTATTTGTGATTGCGAAGCTGTAGTCCACGTTGAAATGCATTTCCTTTTCTCAAGTAACATATATTTACTATATGCTAAAACGGGATATTATGCAAAATAGGCAACAAAGTGCCGGGAAAGTATGGTACGTGCTACATTTTCTTCTTTTCATGTGTAAAGGGAGCCGTCAACTATTTCAAAATGACGGGCGACAATTCAATTGCATTTTCAATTAGCATCATTCCGTTTTTATGAAACTTAATGAGAGTAACATTACCATCCTGTAATACAATAGGCTAATAGAAATCAGTATCAAATGCTGAGTATTAGTCACCTTTAACCGGGATACCAAACAATCACGGCAAGCTATGACTTAGCTATGCACAGGAAGGGGGCAAAATTGATCGTTAATGTTCTTCAATTCTTCATATTTTTCAACGCAAAACGACGAAATTGCAGTAATGGAATTCTTCTCATTTAATGCCAGTTAACATGCACAGGCAGGTAATATGCTGAGGCACTTGGTCATCCGTTCTCTTCTCCAGCTTGGGATATCCCAATATTCATCCTCATGATAAAACACGGCAGAATTGATAAAGAAACCATTTCTTTCGGGAAGAGGTTAAGGACATTTTAACACAGGTTTGCTACGATTTGTCCGACAGGATGTGGGATATGCCTCTAAGCTTTCTTTTCGGAGAACACTCCCAAAATGTCTGAGTTTCTTACGTTAACATGTTACTGAGGCATTTTCAGGCATTTTCACCTGCCAACATTGAAGTACACGATACGGGGGTTATGGGTTATCCGTACCCCTTCAACGCAGATTATAGTATATATAGGCTATGGTTGTAACGGGCCTACTCCCCAAACATTACCAATGGAATATGGGGATCTAGGGAGCTACGTCCCTGAAGGACACCATTCGTCCCCGAAAGGACAACTAAATTTACTGACCAACCTCTCGACACTCAGACCTCTCCATCAAGGGTCTGTCATGCGTGGGTCTCGTTCTTTACTGGATGAAAAGAACAGATACAACACGTGATCTTGCCAAAGGGGAGAAGCGAGAATAGGCTACATGCAAGTTCGAACATACATTCTAAAACCAAAAGAGTCAAATTCGCTCCAAAAAGAGTGAATTAAGGGACCACACCTAAGGAAGAGTGAATTTCACCTGGAGTGGAGTGAAAATTCACTCCAAATTGAGCGACACTTCATACACATGCAATGAAATATCGCTCTATTATGAGTGGATTTTCACTCCACTCCGGGTGAATTTCACTCTTCTTTAGGAGTGGTCCCTTAATTCACTCTTTTTGGAGTGAATTTCACTCTTTTGTTTTTAGAGTGTAGTCAACTACTTACAGGGCAAGCCAAGCTATAAAATTAACTTCTAAAGATGACCTTTGTATGAAATCTTCTTGGAAAATCATAGTAAAAACATTGTAAAATTTGTTATAAAACACGAATTCCAATGTAAATACAGGTATAAAAACAAGTAGGAAACATCTTCGTTACTAAGTGAGTCACAATAATTTTTAAACAACAAACAGGAAAACAAAAAACGAAAACCCTTCGAAAGCCGAAACCTCATAAACCTCATCCCCTCGTGCTTCATCACAAATGAATTGTAATTGTGACTATTCAGGGCTCTTTAAAGTAATGCCAGTGTGTTGAAAATTTAGAGGATTAAAGAAAGGTAGGCATCAGCCCAGACAGTTCCAATTTTCTCAACTTTGTTACTTCTAGCCCTCCCCCCCCCCATCACCCACAACCGTTAACTTCCCCTTGTGCAGACACAAACCTAGTTTATTAAGGCAATAATATCCTGGTGAGCATACAAGGCCGTTATGTGTACTCAGAACAGTCTCGTGTCCTGCATCTTTTGAATTTGGTAACTCTGATGTCAATCAAAGAGCAGTCACCAATTGAGACTTGTGCTTGTCCCTTAAGTAGAAGTGATACTTGGGGTGACGAGTGTCTGCCTTTAAATTTAAAAAATGCAGACTTTCCTTTGTAAAATTTACTAAAGGTACGCAATTGTTGGGCAAGGTCATCCATCATAGGTGTACGTGAATACTGGGGGTGGGGGTTCACTGAGAAGCCCGACTGGAGAAAAGTGCTCGATTATTTCCCTAACTTTGTCGACCCATGGGCTGCAGTGGCCCCAAACCTTGGCTCTTGCGTATACGAAAATCATCATACAAATAATTTTAATGTTTAACACATATTCCAATTTATATTATAGTAAACTAATATTTGGATTGATTGCTCAATAGCCATCTCTTATGGCAACGAAATTTAAAAATTCGAGGTAAAAACTTCATAAGAATGTGTTCAGGCCTATACAACGATAAACGTGCCGTAAGACCCTAGTGCAGAATTTCACACTCACATTAAACACACTAGTTTTGTGTTATTGAGTATAAATGGTGTCAGAGGGCAACGTCTGAGATTAAATGAAAATCTAATACAAAGCTTCACCATTCTGCATTTAAAAGCATTGAGGATATCTTACACATAGACAATATGAAACCAATGACAGATATTAAATTATTCACTGTGTTTAGTTTAAAGGGAATTAGCTGACCTCTCAGCCTTACAAATGTATAACCCCTTTTTATTTTCATTACATACAGCTATATTCATTGGCATTGGCGGCGATTTGTTCTCAATACTGGGAGGGGGCGTGACCCCATTTTCAAATAATTTACTGTGTGAAAAATCAAAACACTCAGCGATTTCTCAAATATTGGGGAGATATGTCCCCCTGTCCCCAAGGGATCGCTGCCCATGGTCAATGGTGTTTTAATAATTCAACAGGTTTCTTGCATTTTGAAGCTAAACCAAAGAGTCACTTTTAATAACGGTAAGGTTTAAATAACAGGTATTTGGACAGATTGTTGACAATATCCATACATGAGATTCAATAAAGATTGGTACTGATATATGCTAACTGAAATTCCAAACAGGACACGTGATCACGTTTTCCTTTTAGTTACTGCATTGCTAAAACTAGAAACTAAAAAAAGCACTTTCGGTTTGATCCCTGCAGGAGCTGAAAGATAGTTTCTTATCGTCTAGACAAATTGACACAGGGAGCAACACCATAACGGATTCAAGTCATTTCAAGCTTGTTGTTTACACTAAGTTCTCTTCATTAATAAGCATTTTATCGGGGTAATGTTCAAGTATTGCCGGGAATTGTTCAGCTTTCAGAAAGACAGTATTCGTTCCGAAGCGTTAGAAGAGGTGAAAGAGCTTTCTCGAAGGATTGCACTCGAATCGAGTTATGATACTTTTGTGACGCAGATAAGTTCGGAGGCAACACAGCAACCAGTTTGGTGAATTTTAGTGCTGATTCTAAAACTTGGAAGCTACGGTTTCAAGCTACGGTTCTCTTCTGTCAGGTTTTAAAAGGTAAGTGGAACAGAACTTGGCTATAGGCCTAGGTCTATGTTACGGCCGTCGCAATGCGAGTATTTATAGTGCTTAAAAAGGCATTGTATTGCGTGATCTATACCATTATTTGTGATTGCGAAGCTGTAGTCCACGTTGAAATGCATTTCCTTTTCTCAAGTAACATATATTTACTATATGCTAAAACGGGATATTATGCAAAATAGGCAACAAAGTGCCGGGAAAGTATGGTACGTGCTACATTTTCTTCTTTTCATGTGTAAAGGGAGCCGTCAACTATTTCAAAATGACGGGCGACAATTCAATTGCATTTTCAATTAGCATCATTCCGTTTTTATGAAACTTAATGAGAGTAACATTACCATCCTGTAATACAATAGGCTAATAGAAATCAGTATCAAATGCTGAGTATTAGTCACCTTTAACCGGGATACCAAACAATCACGGCAAGCTATGACTTAGCTATGCACAGGAAGGGGGCAAAATTGATCGTTAATGTTCTTCAATTCTTCATATTTTTCAACGCAAAACGACGAAATTGCAGTAATGGAATTCTTCTCATTTAATGCCAGTTAACATGCACAGGCAGGTAATATGCTGAGGCACTTGGTCATCCGTTCTCTTCTCCAGCTTGGGATATCCCAATATTCATCCTCATGATAAAACACGGCAGAATTGATAAAGAAACCATTTCTTTCGGGAAGAGGTTAAGGACATTTTAACACAGGTTTGCTACGATTTGTCCGACAGGATGTGGGATATGCCTCTAAGCTTTCTTTTCGGAGAACACTCCCAAAATGTCTGAGTTTCTTACGTTAACATGTTACTGAGGCATTTTCAGGCATTTTCACCTGCCAACATTGAAGTACACGATACGGGGGTTATGGGTTATCCGTACCCCTTCAACGCAGATTATAGTATATATAGGCTATGGTTGTAACGGGCCTACTCCCCAAACATTACCAATGGAATATGGGGATCTAGGGAGCTACGTCCCTGAAGGACACCATTCGTCCCCGAAAGGACAACTAAATTTACTGACCAACCTCTCGACACTCAGACCTCTCCATCAAGGGTCTGTCATGCGTGGGTCTCGTTCTTTACTGGATGAAAAGAACAGATACAACACGTGATCTTGCCAAAGGGGAGAAGCGAGAATAGGCTACATGCAAGTTCGAACATACATTCTAAAACCAAAAGAGTCAAATTCGCTCCAAAAAGAGTGAATTAAGGGACCACACCTAAGGAAGAGTGAATTTCACCTGGAGTGGAGTGAAAATTCACTCCAAATTGAGCGACACTTCATACACATGCAATGAAATATCGCTCTATTATGAGTGGATTTTCACTCCACTCCGGGTGAATTTCACTCTTCTTTAGGAGTGGTCCCTTAATTCACTCTTTTTGGAGTGAATTTCACTCTTTTGTTTTTAGAGTGTAGTCAACTACTTACAGGGCAAGCCAAGCTATAAAATTAACTTCTAAAGATGACATTTGTATGAAATCTTCTTGGAAAATCATAGTAAAAACATTGTAAAATTTTGATATTCTAGGCTATATTGTAAAACGGGCGGACTTTCTTCCCCTAAATTCGGTGGACAGTAGAATCAAAATTGGCCCGAATTGGGTTAGCTGGACTTTGGTATAGCCCTGCCGTGCGTAATTATACAGTATGTATAGCAACGTCACGTACAATTTATCGTATTAGCTACATTGTTGTACTTTAGCATGACGTCGGCGTGACGTCATTGCATTGGGTCTATTCTCATCATTTAAAAGGTGTGATGAAATAAATACCGGTATGACGATTGAGCCCTTTTAAAACATAATGTTGTGTATAGATGATGCTTTGTACGGCACTCATAGCAACGAATAGAATTTGGAATTAAAAAAAAAAGAAAACTTAGTGAGGCTGTCAGACCCCTATAATCAATATCACAAAGCGCAGATGATATTGGTCATTTTTAATCGGAACGATCAAACGCAGCTTAAAATTTTATACTTGAGTGATGTCATTCTAAACAAATCTGCCAAAAGCCTTTCGCTTTTAGATCCCTACATATAACCATCCTTTATCTGTTTTTAATGTGATGACTCAGCATTTTTTAAAGAGTTTGTTCACAAATTTCATGATTTGTTTGTCAACCTGTGTAGTTTTACTCACATCTGGGTGGTAAATGGTCAAACTGAGAGATTCTGCACATCTGGCACACAACTGAAATGGCAATGATAGGGTAATTAATGATGAAAATTATTCATTTCAAAGTCGTGACCGAGACACTTTTTAACATTAAGTATCAATTATATATCCCTGTTCGAAGACAGCCAATGAGTGAAGCTTGTACCAATTTGATTGACAGGCTCGTAACTCCCCTTACCAACAGCTGTTGTGAAAATTGCTTCAGTTGTACATTTATGCTGCATATTCAAGAGAGTTTTTCCTTTACCCTATGTAGCCTATTTATTTGTATATTCTCATTCAATGAGCACCTCTAAATTACTAGCCCTCTAATTATTTGTGATCGCTATTTATGATATAGGTATAATAATCAGACTGTATACCTCGGTGTTTTCCACACTGTTATCTGTTTCCTCATTACACACATCACGGAGCACACACTACAGTGTCAAATATCGCCAATAAATTTTAGGCTTGACAGATAAAATGCTGAGTTATCACATTACTGAAAGGTAGAAACACAATTATGATTATTGATTTAATAAAACAAAATAATCACTGTAGCCTGGCATAATGTTTCTTTTCCTGCTCAATATAATTTGAAACCAAATCAAACCAAACACCTCTCCTTAACTTTCGTTAGGCAATGTTGACTATAAGTGGTTAGTAATGTACATACGTAATATCAATCGGCGGGAAACCATCATGTGTAACCAAACAGAAACCATAGGCCTTCACACAGATACACAGATCCAGGCTGCATTAGGTTACTCACTACACACCAGCATCAAAACTAGTCGGAACGTCTCTATGTCAATAACTTTGCACTTGCACTAAATGAAAAAATCGCTTTAAATTATTAGTTTTAATGTAGTAGAACTGTTGGGATGGGGGTAGTTCAATTCACCTCACTTTTGTCCAAAATGTAATGTAATGTAAATGATACTTACTATAGCGCACTCAACAACCAACGGTTTTCTGAGGCGCTTTACAATAAAAATAAAATCCACTAGGCCTTAGTACTAAATGCTTCGTTAAACAGGTGAGTTTTTAACTTAGATTGAAATATTGCAATACTTGGACTACATTTGATGCTGTCTGGCAGGGCATTCCACAACTTAGGACCATAGACCGAAAAAGACCTGTCAGCAAATGTTGAATTACGAAATACTAATTTGGCGGCACGATTTTGAACACGTTGTAATATGTTTATATCACATGCCGGTAGTCCCATTAATATTGCATTTGCGTAATCTAAGTGTGAGATGCCGCAAGAGCTTGTACAATAGTACGACAAGTATCATGATCTAAATAATTTCTAATAATTCGAATTTGATGAAGATTAAGTGATGCAATTCGAGCTTTAATAGTTATGTGTTCTTTCAGAGACAAATTTTCGTCAATTTAATACGCCCACTTCTCTTAACATGTGTTCCATTTACAATCAGATTTTGTGTAATACATTTTGAAATTTGAACTTTTGACCCTAACATAATAAACTCCGTTTTGTTATTATTCATCTTTAGTCTATTGCAGTCCATCCTTTCTTTAACACTGTTCAGGCACTTCTCTAAGCCGGAGATGCCTTTTCTTTCTGAGAGTGGAACATTTAAATCAAATGTAAAATAATGCCATGAGAAATTTCCTTCGGGTGTTGATTCTTAATTTAAATAACTTCCACAAACATATCAAAATTTCCACTTAAAGAATTTGCTGATACGACATCAGGAAAATTTTTCTTATCCAAAGTATTCGGCGTGCTTTCAGACTTCATAAGGCTCTGGTTCCACGCCTCCCACTTAACTGTTAGCCTGGTTACACTCCTGGGAACATGATTTAAAAAGAATTCGTATAATTTGAAGACTCACTTAATATCAGCTGAATATAAAAGTTTTGTCTAAGTGCCAAGTATTTTTCGATTTTGCCCCCCAAAAAAAATATATCACCTAGAATTTACATTGTCAAGGAGAATTCATCTATCATCGTCATTTTTCTTAAAATGCCTCAAAATCACGTAAACATAATAAAAAGGGACAACATCCAGTTGAACATATTAACTAGGCAATCGCCGTTTTCTCCATTCAAAACTGGTGACTGCATGGTTTGATTGACATAAACTCAAGCCATAAACTTCATTTTGATTGGTTAATACTGACTCGTGCAATTCAGTGATTTGATGTGCAAGGTAATCCGTTGTGTTGACAAATCAGACTGAATCGGTAGCAAAATCGAGACTCATAGTAGACTACTTCAGCTAGTGTGCTCTGCAGAATGTCACCTTGAGCATCTTAATCCAATACAGAGTACTGTAGCTCTATCTTGGAGGTGTAATAGACGGGACTTATACCCTCTTTGGTTTTGTTTGCTGGAGAGTCTAGGAATGAACACAGCCCATGGGAGATTTTAGCTGTCTGGTAGGAGATTACTCAGTTCATGATCTACCTATTGATCGTGACTACATAAAACCCGGAAGGTACTTTAATTGGTCAATTCGTGTACATCACTGGCTTACATGATCCTTGCATCTTTAATTGCACAACAGTAAGATACTAATTACCATCACATGACAAGATTTACTATACTTCCTTTTGCAACAGACGTACCTTTCCGGAGTCTTCATTTTTCGGAGAATAAACATATAAATAGTATTCGAGCTAGAAATGAATGTGTAAAGCAAACTAAAAGCTTCCTGAAAAGGGCTTAGTTATCATATCTAGACTGAAAACGTAGGAAACGTGTGCAGACATGATCATTGACAAACGTTTTTCTTCCAGGAGCGGATCCATTACCCTCCCTCTGACCTTCCGTGTCCTTACCATCTTACAGGTGTACGATTATTAGTTTGATAGAAGGCCTATTCTGAAACCAAAGCAGACACACTCCATGGCACCCGTGATGCAATAAAATCGTGTTTTCTCTTGTACTTGACACCTTGATTGCCAAATGCCCAGATATCGCATCTACAAGGTTTTGACTTCTTTTGATTTCAATTAAAAAATAAAAAATATATCAGACCCCCGTGACTTTACCACGTTAACAGTATATATGATAGTAATGAATAACATTGACCTGGTAAGCTTATTCCGCATTTTGCACTTCATATGAATACACAACAACGATGTTTGCTTGGGTATATATCTTGATTGCCAGGTGCCAGAAAATCCCATTTAGAAATATCTAATTTCGAAATTACCCCCCCCCCCCCGACACAGGCTCTGCATGTTCGACGCTCGTAGGTTCCAACTTTGCAATCTCGGAGTTACCTTCCCCTTCCCCGCCCTGCTGTTCATGTGAGTCCTTAGGCGAGACAAGAGGAAGGAGGCAGGTCGGGAAAGCCCAGTCGCTGTCAATTGCTCTTCAATGTTTTTGTTATTTGCCTACTAGGGGCGTTTCCAGGAATTTTCAATAGAGGGAGCTCAAGATTTGATTGATCGCTGTCCTGGGAGATTGGTCTAAATAGAGGGGGACCCCTCCCCTTTGGAAAATTTTTGCTTTTGGAAGAGGGCTGAGATGCAAATGGTGCTATTTTTTGACACATTTTGGAGCATTTTGTTTTTTGCCTCAACTTTTATTCACGCATGACGGTCAATAGGAGGCGCTTGTAGCGCCCCCTTGGATCCGCTACTGCCAACCTCAAGTAGAAGAGTTTTATGTGGGACTGTAGTCTTGGGAAAGCCTTGGAAGCATTCTGTAATAATCCTCCGCCAGATTTAAGCCTCAGTTATTTATCACGTACATGGTTGTTGTAACGGATCCCTAATGGATTCAGGGAAATCCCCCTCGATCACCCCAACGAAAATCATGCCAAATGAAATTAACTTAGGTCCTCCGTGCTGGCTATTATGCAGTTATGCCACTTGCTGTTTTGGTAAGCATGTATACCTTTGAGCAAAAGAACGAGACAGTCAAAAAGATTGGGAGATTTGCGCATGTCGAAGTAGTAAACAGAAGGGGTGACAGGGCTGCTTAAACTCTTTCAGCAATTTATTGTTCGCAATTTATAATTCTAACCTTATTTCATGTCTTCACCCTAACCCTAACCTTGTGACATGATATCATGCATGATGCATGTCTCGAGACTAGAATGTGACACATTACAAATCAAAATGTAAGGATTTGCAATGTGCAATGAATTAGTTTGCCGTTATGGCCATTAATGTACTTTTTATACAAGCAGATAACAGGTCTAGTTATAGCTAGGAGTCTCCATAGCTCTCCCAGGTTTGCTGGGAAGGATCTGCACATAGAGTTGAGGTAGTTGTATTATAACTCATTTCCGCGTGAGTGTTGTTTTGACAACGTCCAACTTCGGATACAAGGGTCAGAGGTCAAGCAAAAGTAACACTTTCAGTTTTAAATCAAGGAATATATCTAACTAAATATTACATTCCGGAATGTGTGTAATAAGGGGCTGGCATTAATGTAAAAATCTATCGAATAATCTTCTTCATGAAGATCATGTGTCAGGACTTCCTTTGTTTTGAGGGAACTTGTTAAGATGACAAAAACGGAACGAAAATGCAACCGAGTGGAAATTTTGGCCGACATTGTCTGTAAGGAACCTTCAGTTGACTGTAATAAGTTTCGATTTATCTTATTTGATATATATATATATATATATATATATATATATATATACGGTACGGTACCCATTTGGGTGTCTCTGAGAGGGAACTACATTTGCCCAATGCCTGTAGCTAAGGGGAGCGGGCCGGAGGCGAAGCCCCCTGAAAATTCCCCCTAGAAAGTTTTAGGTTGGCGTTGACTTAATACATCTTTACACATTTGGCCCCCTGAAATTTTTTTGCCCCAAGCCATTTCGCCCCCTTCAGTACCTCGTCTAGGTACCGACCTGATTTGCCCTAAGTTACTTGTAACTGTACAAAATAAAAAGAATAAAAAAAAATCAATTACCCATGAAATGCATGTGAATTCACACTTTAATTTTTTTTACTTCTAAGTTATACTTTGTTTCCACGGATAGACAGGTTTCGAGTTCACCAGATCCAACACTTAAAAATAAATGGGTATATTTACCCAAACTGGAAGGGTGGGAAATATCCCCCCCCCTTACCCAAACTGAAAGGGTGGGAAATACGCCCATTCGGTACCGTACCAATGGCCAGTGGTAGAAATTGGGACCTGGGAGTAGGGTGAGGTGTTTCTATACGCTCTGAGGGTTTGCTCATTAAGCCTTGAGCCTAGAGTCAATACCATTTGGACAACTATGAGGGCTTTGAAGTCTCCGTATAGCGTTGTTTTTAAAAGATCCGACAATATTTCACGGAAGCTTATCTTACAAATATGCGTAGTAACTCTTTGCCTTATTGCTAGCCCGTACCTTCATCATCGTTTAGCCTATGTTTGTTTCATAATCTGCATTCAATTCTTAATACAATACATGTCATGTCTTTTTATGTGAAGTGAGAGGTTCTAACTAGAGATAATACGTACCCTTCATTTCTGAAGAGGTGAGACCTTGACTCAGGGCCGGATTTAGCTTTCGGGGGCCCGGGGCAAGAATAGTTTTGGGGGCCTTTTCACGATTAGGCCCATTATCTAACCAGAGCGCCACCATAGGCTGGCGCGTAGCGTGCAAGAAAATTTTGGCAGAACATGCTTCCCAAATGGCTGGAAATGGCACTTCCCAGGGCTTGCAAGTTGCATCTAAATATTTTCAATTCTGTGTTTATGCAAAGACAACTATTGTTTAGTGTGGAATCCGAACAAAGGTCCATATTTTACATGTTGACCATCGACGGACGGGTGGTACGGCATCTGATACCTCCATTTTGGACACTGAAATGTAGGGGCCCCTAATGTGGGGGACCCAGGGCCTGTGCCCGGTGGGCCCAGCCGTAAATCCGGCCCTGCCTTGACTCCCGCCCCGTTCCACGTGATCCAAGCCAACTATAATTGATCCTGAAAGCAGGGAGTCCTAGCAATTCCCCGCCGAAAGGTATTCGTTAACATCCGCACAACAAGAAAAACTTGGAATCTTGCCGAGGACAAGCAAATCAGCTCAGTTTTGAAATGTCTCTTTTATCACTACACAATTACTTGCCAGTGAGCCAAATGCTTGGGTCCTGCACACACGAGAAGAAAAGTGTTACGCGTTTAAAATACTCCCCACATCATCAACAATTTGGATTAAAAGTCCAGGCTGACCATCATAATCATCAACAGCTTTCAAAAGTGAAGGAGATGGATTGGGATATGTCCTTGAGCAGAACTAATGCGAACGTGAAATCGTTGGGGTGGGATGGATCCTATTAAATTCTCTGTTATGTGATCGGGTGTTATGTTACAGTACCTAGCAGAGACGGTGTACGTGAAAAATGTTAAATCAGCTGCAATTTCAGATGTTTATGGATGAAAATGACTAGTTTCACTATTTTCGAGTTTCATTTATTGGATCAGTAAAATTTAGAACGGGCATATGCTTAATTTTATTTTTTATTAGGGCTTAAGAAGAAGCGGAGGAAACAAACTTAATGATAACTTAGCTCCACTTTCAAAAAAGGAAGGGGGTACGTCCTCACCTTTTAACAACTATGGCTACCGTAACTAGGAGGCAAAATTTTACTAAAACGTGCTCTCACACGTGACAAATAAGCTAAGCAAAGTACCAACGAGGCCTTTGCTTAACTAACTCCTATAGTGTGTGTCAATCAATTTCGTTTTGATGAAACTAATCTTTCTCCTTTCCTGATTTCGCAATGTGTTTTTTACTTTCCTGTCCGGCAGTTTTGAAATATTAAAATGACAACTGGGCCTATATAAAACTTAAGCAATAAATTGACCCATGATTATCATCTCTGTATTACACTATAAGTCTAGAACAAGTGTGCCTTTTGTTTTTCTTAAGAATCGTTTTTTTTTTTTTTATACTTGACTGTCGGTTTATATCTTGTAGATCTGCTAGTTATCGTTACGGAATGAGGGCGGTATTACTTGCAGCAGTGATACTACTCGGACTAGCTATTACACTTGGACATGATGGCAATACTGAAGGTAATAATTATTTCTAGTTAATCGTGTTAAAGAATTCAAGGGAGAAGTTATTAAAACAATCGCAGGGCAATGTTTTGGAAAGTTCTATGATATTTTGATACCAATTTCCTGGATGAAATGCTTATCTCTCGAATCACAAACAGCCACCTCCTTTGATAATGTAAGATTACGGTGTAAGAGCCTTGTACCTCCATGGTTACAAGTAATTCGTTATTATTTTAATCCTGCCATATACTTCCCGTTGCTTTTCTTAGAATATAACAACCGCATGTGCTCTTTACAAACGAACACTAAAACGGGAACTCTCCCTACATCCTGTTGTACAAAAACAAATCAAAACTTCTGCTTACAGTTGGGAACTAAAGTGGATGAGGTTTGCTCTTGGGGGCGACAACAAAGTTATGAAAGAAGGGTTGTCAAGAAATATGTATTAAGAGGTAGATCTTTCCGGTTATGCAGAAACTATATTAGTCCAGGGAACATTTACACGGTTGCTAAAAAGTGTTTCTCTCTAAAAAGAAAGACTTCTGAAAAGCGTTTGTTTCTCCAAAATATAAATCTTTCACTTTACCGTCAAACGAATTTTGTTTTGTGAAGCTTTTATAAATTTTTAAGAAGTGATTTGTGAAGGTGATAAATTACAACGGAAACCTTTTGATTTTTACCGAAGATCCTGATGAAGCCCATAAAATTATATTGTGACAAAGAAATTAAACACTTTTTTAAATTTACAGATTTAAACAAGCACCTAACAGCTAGTTTGCACTGAATCCATGGCTGAGTTTCTTTGCAATCACAAACTAGTTATTTTAAAGTCAAGCTCA